>JANBSE010000081.1:0-22192 GCA_027578475.1 Coemansia sp. RSA 2607
CGCACCCGCGAGTCCCTGGGCGACAGCCTCCCGCTCGACATACTCCACCCGTCCGCCACCACGTTGCGGCGCAGTTTCTCCAACGAGTCCTCCGGCGTCCCCTTGGCGGCGGCGGCGGCGGACCTCGGGTGGGCCGACATGCTGCGGCAGCGCTCGCAGCAGCAGCACGAGCGTCATCGGCTGGTGGCCCTCACCCGCCGGATACACTCCGACTGGGCCGAGGTCAGCGCGTCTTTGCGCGAGCTGCGCACGGTGATTGCCGCCAATGGCGGGGTGCCCGTGGGCGTGGAGAAACTGCGTGGCAGGCTGTGGCTGGCTATGCTGGAGGTCAGGGAGATTGGCGTCGCTGGGTATGCACGTGCCCTGTGTTTGTGCCCTTCGGAGAGTGCCGAGAAGATCGATAACGACGCGTTCCGCACGCTGAGGGGCGATGCCGAGTTCCGCGCACGCGTGCCGACTGACGCCATTGTGCGGGTGCTCAACGCCGTGCTGAGTGCTCCAGGTAAGTTGGGAAATTATACTTTCATTCTTGGTTTGTTGTGACCTGGTAACCCGCACATTACAATGGAGGTTATTCATGACCGCAATACTAAAACCTCCCATGCTCTCTCCCTCGCTCTCTCCTCCTCCTCGTAGACCGCTCACCAGCCGACCCGCCGCGGTACGTGCAGGGCATGAACACGCTCCTGGCGCCCTTCCTGTACGTGCTGGGCGAGGGCGGGGGGTTCTACGCCTACCGACAATTCCTGCGCAAAGAATGCCCGCTCTACGCCCGACCCTCCCTTCCGGGCGTGCACGCCTGCGTGCAGCTCGTCGACGAGTGCCTTGCCTTCGTCGACGCCCCTTTGTACTCGCATCTCCGGCGGCACGGCGCCGTGGCCAAAATCTACGCGTTCCCGGCGGCCATGACGCTGAGCGCCAGCGTCGGCCCCCTGCGCCAGGTCGTCCGGCTATGGGACTTTTTATTGGCCTTTGGCGTGCACCTCAACGTCGTGTGCATCGTGGCGCAGCTGCTCTCCATGCGCGAACTGCTGATGACCACCGAGAAGCCCATGGGATTTCTGCGCTCATGGCCCCCGTTGCGCGCCGCATCGGTCATCCGCCGCACACGCGAGATATACGATACTCTGCCATCCGCTTTGCGCAAAAGAATCAAGTACCATGCACATGACGCGCGGCTCGCCGAGGCCCTCGCCGGCAGCGCACAGGTAGCCGACCCGCTAGCCCAGCCGCATGATACGCAGCAGCCACAGCAGCCACAGCAAACGCAGCAGCCGGTATTGAAACGCGAGCTGCACGTGCACACCAGTAGTCCGCAGCGCACGTGCAGCGCAGACTACTCGCCCGACCCCAGTCCCAGCAGACCCCGGGCGCGCACATTCTCGGGCCTGGCCAAGCGCCTACGCATGGCGCCCCGCGAGCACGTGCGCCCCCTGGTCGCCCGCCAGCCGATGCCCAGTATTATGCAGGCTGCGCAGGCCGCGCAGGGCAGCTCGCTCGGCGACGGCGGTAGGCAGCCGACAGGTGTGTTGTATGGCGCACTGGGGCTTGGGCTGAGGACGACGGCGCCCGGGGTTGCGAGGGCTGTGTCGGGTGGTGCGCCGCTGGTGGTGCCGCCGCACGTGCAGACCACCAGAAGACCGGCCGTGCCGCAGGCTGCTGTCGCTGAGCGAATGTGGCAGCAGCAGCACCAGCAGTATTTGCCGGCTTCTCGCAAACTGTCGGGATGAACGCCAGCAATTAGACGCCGTCTGCATGTATGTGTGTGTGTGGGGAAAGAGGATGTTAGAAAGACGTGAGGGGAGGGCCAGCATTTCTGAAATCAAATTCCAACCCCACGTGCCTCTCTAATTTCTCCTCTTTCTCTTTGTTTACCGTTAATAAACACTACTACCTTTCTATTTTTTTCTGGTCTTTATTCCCCATCCTGTTTGTTTTTCTGGTTTCTTTCTGGCTTCTCTCTTTTATTTATTCTTTTTTTGAGAGTTGGTATCCCAGTCTTGCCTAATAACATTATTTGTACCCAGCAGCACGCTACAAGCTGCTGCTCCCCCTCTTTGTTCTTTGCATTTACCACGAAAAATAAACTTACTAATTTAACACATGCCGGCCCTCACCACCGCCGTGGCCGTCGCCGAGCAAGGTAAGCTTCTCAATGACGATAAACACACAAACGCACACACTCCAGCACACAAACCTTTTCTTACTAAATTCACACACCTCATACTCTCTCCTCCTTCTTCACTAGTAGTCTACGCAGAAGGCCTGTGCAGCGCCGCCAGCAGCCAGCGCAGCAGCAGCGTAACGACCATAAACTCCTACATAACCTCGCCCTCAGAAACCTCCGACACCGAAGTCTTCTTCGGCCCGCTCTCCGCTTCCGAGCTGCGCGCAATGCACCCAAGGGAGCACCGTCGGTCAACACAGCACCTAACGCTGACCCCGCTCGTCGAAGAAGAACACACGAGCGCCCGCAGGCAGCATGCGGCGCTCAGGATACAGACGCTGGTGCGTGGCGTTTTGGCCCGCAGAAGCGTCAGGAGGGCGCTTAGTGATCTTGTAGTGTTGTCGGCCATGGGGTCGGCTAGCGTGCAGAGGAGGCGCACGGTACGCGGTCAGCCGCAGGGCAAGGAGCCGGAGCCTGAGGCTGTTGAGGTGGTGCGGCAGGTGGCGCCGGTTGTTAAGCGTGGGCGCAGTATTCGTAGCTGGTTTCAGAGACCCCAGCTACCCCCGCAGAGCCCTGCTGCTGCGCCGCGTGTCGCTGTGTCAGACGCCAAAAAGGTAAGCCCTTGCTAAAAAGGACAAAAAAAGAAAAGAAAAAATGGAGATTTAATATCTCCTGCTGCTCAGCGTTTGCACACAAAAAAAAACACTTGCTCTTCCCCCGCATACGCACGCGCAGCAGAGTTCAGTGCGTTCAAGATCTGACAAGCAAGACCGAATGATGCATTCGGATTGACACACGCACAAAAAATGGCAGACGAATGAATCAATGGGCTTGTGAGAAAAAGACGAATGAAAAAAAAAGCGTAAACAATCGCTACTAACGTTTGTATTATCTCCCTTCTGCTGATTGATAGGCTCAGTCGGCTGACACCGCCGCCTCGCCCATAACGCACGCCCCGCCGCCAGCACCCACCAAGCTGACGTCCAAGCTCAAGTTTTCCATCAACTCGCTGCTCTCCCGCTCACCTCGCACACCCGCCCCACACACCCCCGCAACCGCATCGCACCCCGCACCTCACCACCACCACCAACACAACTCTCGAGGCCCCGCCACACACATGCCGCGCCAGCGACACCCGCTGCCCTCCCTCGCCGACCACGCCCAGTCGTCAGACAACCTGGGCCATCTCGCGCAAAGGCTCAAGCGCGCCGACTCCATTACGGCCACCGCCTCGACGCCGTCGGCTGCGATTGCCGCGGGAAGGAGCCCGCCCATGATACTGCGCCAGGCGTCGGCCCCGCTGATGCGCCAGACGTACATGCGCTTGGAACCCTCGCTGCCTGCCGACCAGCACGCTGGTGAGGAGGAAGACGATACTGATGAGGATATGGGCATTGCGGCTTCTGTCTCGCGCATGGCTGAGACTGCCGTTGAGTCGATACTCGAGGACAGCGAGGATGACTACGAGGATATCGCTGCTGAAGCTGGAGGTGAACATGAACATGAAGATGGAGATGAAGCGCTAGACCATGATCAAGAAAACGACGACGATGAGTTCCTGTCAATAGAAGCGCCCAGCGAAGCACACACGTCACCGCAACAACAACAGCAACAACAACAGCAGCTACACGATGTCAATGCAGAAGAGGACGAGGATGTGTCCATGGCTGACTGCTCCTCCAGTGCGCCAAACGCCGACGCCGTGTCGTTCGTCAGCTGCACGGAAACCTTCGCCAGCAGCGCCTACGAGACCGTTGCGTCCGAAGCCGAGACCGTCATGCCCGACCAGCTCCCGCCGCCAGTACCGGCGCCCATGAACCACGCACTCCGCCTGTCCCTGCGGCTATCGGCAGACGCCACAAGCTTTGCAAACTTCCGGCTTTCTTCGTTGATCCCACGTGACATGCCCTTGCTGGACACCCTCGGCGAGGCCACCGAGGATGCAGTCAGTGCAGATAATAGCGCCGTCGAGTCTGCTGATGGCGCCGCCAGCCAGCGTGGACCCAACGCCTTGCCGGAATCTAAGGCGTCGCAGAGTCTTACCCTGCAGCAGGATATGGAGCAGGAGCAGGAAGACAACCCAGTGCACATGCGTCTGCGGTCGTTGCGCTCTCGCAGACTCAACAAAGACCCCGCGTCAGCCGCAGACACATCGTCAAAGCCGGCAGAGCCAAGCGGCCGGCGCTTCCGTGCCACGCAGACTGCCGCCGCAAAGGGCGAAACCTTAGCTTCGGCGGCGGCGGCTGCGAAGAAAAAGCCTGTTGGCAAAATGGGCCAGATCCAGCTGGACCGCCTGACGAAGCTCAACACCCGCCGCAACGCCACCTACATGACCTGCCGCATCGAGCGCTACAACGTTACGCGCGAAGGAAAGCGCCCGCCGTCGCCGTCGCTTTTGATGCAGCAGCGCGCTGAGGAGCGCCGTGGGTCGGATGATCACCGGTCGATATACTCTGACTCTGACGAAGAAGATGAAGGAGATGACGAGGATGTGATAAGTTCTGAGGAGAGCGAGGAGGAAGAATGGTTGTCTAGGGGCGAGGAGCGTTGTTTGGAGGAGCTTGTTGATGATACGCGGCCGCTCAGCCCGTTGCTGCTTGACGAGTCCGATGACGAGGACGCCATGCTGCTCGAGGACGCCGGCGTCGCTTCGGCAGCAGATACTGTGGCAGCAGACCCCGGCACACAGGACATCAAGCGCAAGTCTATCGAGCTCAGCGGCCCACTGCACCCGAGCACTTCAGCCAATAACGCGTCTGGCGTCACAAACACTGCTGCCCCGGCGTCGTCTTCTGCCGGCACGCGCAGCAAAAAGCAGTGTCGAAGACCCACGGTGCAGTGGGGCACAAGATCGATCCTGCGCACGCCGTACCTCGTCGGCCACGCGCCCAAGGACTTGCCACCAGGGTCTACTCTGCGCTCAATCCTGACGAATCCCGGGGACTCGGAACTTCCGCCAGCACCAGAGCCTGTCGCACGCTCCATGGCCAACACGCGACGCGCTGGTCCCGTGCACACGGCGCTCAAGATTGTCCGCGTGTCGACGATAAAATACGAGGAATCGTCGGATTCCGAATCGGAGGACGCCGATGAGGATGCGTCGCAGGGCGCTGACGACGAGTACATTCCCAAGAAATCCATTAGAAATTCCCGAAAGAAGTGATAAACATTTCTTTTAAAAACTCCATTAAAAATACGGTATAAATTTTGCTTTTAATATTGGGTGTATTATGTTTTTGGTTATATTTCCTGCATTTGGTCGATGCGTGTCCGTGCATCGGTTACTTGTGGTGTTTGGCTGCGGATGTTACGCACGCTGGCGACAAGGTGCTGCAGTGCGGGGATGTCGGGTGTTTCTGCGTTTTCGTCGGTCTGGTTTGCAGGTGCTGGACGGGCTGCGGCGTGCTTTGATACGTCGACTGCCCCGCCTTCAATGTCTTGTAGAATCTGCTCTAGCGTAATTCCTGCCATAGCTGCGTGTATAGATGTGTCAAGTCAACATTATTTCGAATATATACAGACTTTACAAGTTTATGTTGTATTATAGACGGCCTTGCGCAATATAAAACAGTTATGGCACTGTTCACACGAATTTTTTCGTTTGTTAGTACTGGGCTTGATTCTACTATTGCCTTATGCACTAATGAATGGTACATACAAGTGATTCTTACATGACAATCAAGAAGACTTACTCAGATGGTATCCAGTTTATTTCCACTCATAAAGTATTTGAATACGTTGTTTTTGCTCAACCACATTACCGGATATTCATCTCAGCTAAAATATATTTGTAGCGAGCGTAAAACACTTTTAGGTGTAGCAAAAAATAAATTTAGGAAAAAAGTACAAAACAAGTAAAAACTCGGCACTAGTGTGGAAATTGACCAAACCCCCGAAATTTCTGCAACTGCCAACTCACTGACCATGCCCAGAAAACTGCGGCCACAATTTTTGCAATCTTTCGGCACAATATTATTCTTTTAAAAAACTTAGATATCCCGAAAATTGGTCTTTGTATTTCTATCAAAATAAATTTAAAATAAAACGGTCAGTGTGTCTTTTTAATTAAACAAGACTTTTAAACATTAAACGTTTTTTACATAATATGTTAACTACACTTTCCAGTTATTATTTTAAAGACATACGTAAGCACAAATTTAGAACGTATATTCAAGTATTCGGACAAACGCCGCATCATACATGGCAGCAACTTGCCAGGTTAACAGTTACAGCACAATCCTCACGTCAATTTTTTACTAGTTTAAATTTTAATAAATAAAAACAGAAAATTAACTTAAAAAACTAATTGCTCGAGACTTTATAATTCTCAAGACTTTATAAAAAATATATACAAATCCAGCTGACACATACGTATTACCTTTATAAAAAAGGTTTATAAATGACACTTTTAAGCAAAGATTAGTCAGTGTTTTGTTTTGTAAAAACAAATGTCTCCACTGTGAAGAATACTTTTACTGTGAAGCCTATTCTCACAGTTAAGCGCATTTTACTGTGAAAAATGCAATAAAATTAGACTCTATTAATATTTACAAAAACTTTGCTAAAAAGTAGTTAAACATTAAATAAGCAAATTTTAAAAGCCTTAAGTCGCTAGGTTTTTAAATGACAGTATTTTTATTTAAATAAATTTAACACGTTTAAGTTGTTTTTAATATAAAGAAACCAATGCAGAAAATGTAAAATAATAAAAGTAGCTTCAATAATAATAAAATTAAATAGAAATAAAATATTGTTAATGGATATATAAAGTAAAAATTGGAATACTGCAAGAAACCAATAAATTATTATTTTATATTATTCACAAATAAAAAAATTAATATTAAAATAAGCGCTAACACAGATGACAACAATAATGTGATAAAGCAATCAGCGAGATCACTGTGCACAATCAAGACCCCACGGGGAAGGCGTTGCTAGGGATTTTACCCGCACAACAATCAAGTAAGCTCCCGGATGCCGGTGGGGTCGAGAGAGGTTTTCTTTAGCTAGTTTTAGTTTTAAAGTCATTTATTATAGTTGATACGATAAGTTCTGTCAAAAATAAATTCTAACTATAGAGAGTACACACAATTAGAAAATGAGTATTCTTATTTTGGAAGTGCTTCGTGTGATGGAATGGTAACTTTAAGAGATTTAGAAACTATAATTAACATACATTTAAACTTAATAGAAAAAAATTCTAAAGTTACAATTGAAGGATTCAGTTATACTAACATATTAAATGTATCTCAAATTTGTTTTGATGTAAGTAAAAAAATGAAAGCACAAAATATTAGTTCATCACATGTAAAAGATGTTTGCCTATATGAAACCAATATTGACGATTTTGCGCCTACATCGTTTTGCCTAGAATTAAATATATATTTTAGTCTCAAAGATAAAGAACCAAGAGAAAAAAATCAAATAAATGAGTGTCAAAACGAAAATAATAGAGAATTTTATATTGATTTTCACAGAGTAGATATACCTGATATTATCAATAAAGGACATATTAATGTTGTATACTCATACTATGATTATGATTATTACCAGGACCTTGTAGAACAAACTTTGTACACAATGGATGATATTCAAGATATCATTAATTGTGAGTACGAAGAAGATGGAATAATTTACAATATGTATGTTCCTAATAGTAATGTACCACGAGGATATGACGGTTTTATTAAAATAGCCAAAGCAATTGAGCCTCAACCTATAATTACAAAGGAACAGTATAACATGATAATAAATAATATTAATTGTCCAATTTATTAAATATAAACTATACTTTTAACAATAGACAATTAAGAAATAATGCAAATATACAGGCCTCTCAGTATGTCTTCCAAATTTTTTAAAAAAAATATATCAATTTAATAATAGTTACCACCCTTTTGAAGTCCCGTCGGGCAATGTTTAAACCATGTATCAAAACAAACTTCAAAGTCGTCAGGTTCGAGACAAGCAAGCTCATGTTCCCATGCCTTTTTTACTTGACTAAGATCGGCAAACTTCTTGCCATGCAGCTTGTTTTTGATCCTCGGGAAAAGCCAAAAGTCGCATGGCGCAAGGTCAGGAGAGTAGGGAGGTGCTTTAATAATAGTCATACCTATATTGTTAATATACTTTATTGTAGTCTCCGATCTATGAGCCGGTGCATTATCCTGATGAAAATGAATTTCTGATGGATGTGATTTTGGATTAGCCTTTTGCCACTTCTTGATCATTACTTTAAGACCTTTTTGTATGTATATGGTAGAGTTAACACGAGAGTTTTTAGTATCAAGGTAGGCATAGAAAATCCCAGTCTGTGAGAAAAATACAAGAGCAAGAAACTTTTGTGTGTAATTTGATGGCCTCACCTGAGACTCTGGCTGTTGACCTTTAAACACCCACTGTTTAGCCGCTGGTCCTTGCTTAGGTCTGTAAAGATATACATATGATTCATCAAATGTGACAATGTTAGATATATAGTCGCTGCAATTTTTTTGATATTTTTTGAGAAAAGATTTGCAAAAGACAAGCCGCTCCTTTTTGTGTGCATCACTAAGCTTATGTGGAATCCATTTACGATAAACCATCCTGAATCCAAAATCCTTCTCTAAAACTGTTTGCATTGTAGTGTTACAAAATGGGTATGGACTAGTGGACGTATTAACCTGATAACAAGCAATAAAATGATATATAGAATGTGAACTTTATTTCTTAACCAAGGTTCCGTGCTTCTGGAGGGCGCGGGACTTGGGTACTTAAAGGAATGATGGGGAAAGTGTTTGTTGTGATGGTTTTCGTTTGTGCGCGGTCCTGAGGGATTGCGGGTGTCGTACATGATTGTGAACACCCTTTGTGAGTAGTGTGTTCTGATTGTATCTGTTGATCACTAGCGTTGATACAGGTACACAAGCCATTGTAGTTGTACTTTCAACCCGCCTCGCGTACTACTGTTCCGTTTCCAAATGCGGCAAACCGGTTCTTGTTTCAGTCGGCCTTTCTAAGTCCTCGATAGGTGGACTAGTTCGGGGGCCGCGCAACAGTAGTAACTGAGCAGTTGTATGTATTAGCTAACTCTTGAACTGTTGTTTGTGGCGACTCTTTAAATGTCTGAATTATAGTGTCTCCTTAAAGTTTAGCAATTTCGAGATTTGAACGCCCTGATTTAGGTGCATTATCGAGCGACTTACAGCTGTTTTTAAACCTTCTAATCCAAAAATAAATTATGTCAAGTGAAGGTGTGTATGTGGGGTATTTTATGTTTAAATTTGAATTAATATTGGTTGCTTTATGGTCAAGATCAAACAATAATAAAATCATAGCTCGAATATCTAGTTGGCATAAATTAATAAAAGATTATTTTTTATGTTCTAAAATAATTTTTAAAAATTCAAATATTAATAAAACAAAAACTAATTAAGCTGCAATCACCAAAACAATATTTTTTAAAAGCTTACCTCTCACTATATTTGATGTTATATTTAAATTATTTTAAAAAATGGTTTGTTACTGCAAAATAATAGTATTTGGATTTCTTTTTGAGAGGTCTATATAATTATTTAATGTACAATGTTATAATCATTACAGTTTAATTTATCTAAATAATATTTACTAAAGTAATATTATTAAAATAATGCATGTTAACATTTTTATAAGTTTATTACACATATGTGGTTGTATAGTTAAAAAAGACTAGTTAACGTTAATCATGTACATTGTCATTCCATTTTTATAAAAAAACTCTTATTTTAAGGTTCAGAGCCACGCCTTGGATTGTAATTCACATTTTGCTTTTAATTCTTTAGGCATTTTGATTTTTTAGTGTTGACGCTGGTTTTATCATTTGAATAGATCGGTTCAGACTTGCGCTTTGCCAACAACCCCGCGCTTGGCTCAGATCTTTGGATGTGCATACCATCTAGCTTCGGGACCAGACTTGCTGATGGCTGCTGTAAAAGCGATCTTGAGATTGGCGGTAAAGGAATTTTTGATATGTGTGGGGAAACCCTTTTGACTGATGGATTGGGTATCGCTAGCTTACTTGAGGATTGTGAGACTTGTGAAGATATCACAATGAGAACTAAAGATGTAGGCGACCCTGTTTGATCCAATACCCGACGATCGTCGCCAACAGCTGGATTCCGTGTCAATGCAAAAGAGGTGTCAAAAGTGCAACCTATGTCGAGAGATGCTTCTGTTCCAGCCAATATTGTATACACCTCCTCGCCCAAAAGTCTGCAAAAGAGATACTGGTTTTCCTGATGAATATCAGTATTATAAAGCATAAGCTCGCCACCAATAAGTCTACCGTCCTGGACAAAGACCAAGTCGTATAAGACATTAAGCAAAATTTGTATCTTTTTGCTGCATATGGCAATGCCAAAATACTTTTGGTAGTTATCGCGCAACATGTAGCCAACTTTACTAGCGGCGTGCGACTGATTGTGAACTTTTATAAACTCCAGTTTGCTAAACCCAGAGCATCCGCTTCCAATATACAAAATCGAGTTAAGGAGAACATACAGCAGTGACTCGATGTCTTCAAAAATGCTGCGGTTAGAATGCCCCAATAGCACTCTTATCCCCATTTAATACACCGTATCTGTCATCCCGTCGCGAGCATCTTCGTTGGAAGTCAGATTGTTGATATCGATTCCCCATTCGGTGTTGACTTTCTTTTTTTGACTGCTATTAAGCGCATCGAGTATTACCTTGCCATAGCCCCAGTCAATTAGGAAAACGTCCTGCCCACGCAGCGTAATATTCCCAGCCGGTAACCCACAAAATCAGAAATCAGTATGACACTGTAATGGACTTTTGGAATATAGTCAACTCCATGACTGCCCTGACTCATCAGATTGTAGAGTACGCCTTCCGGTTGCCTGCTAACTGGGATCCACGACAGCTTAAGAATCGCATCCTTGCCCTGGTAAAGAACTTTTAGCAGATAGGCGGCACGACGCCAGATGTCGACTTCTCTGCTTATCCGCCCAGTTACCTTGACCGTCGAGTCTTTCTCGCAATCCACACGCTTGACTGTTGCATAGCGCTTCTGGCCGCCGAAATGTAGGAACCGCACCAAGTCAGAAACGTTTGTAAATGCCCGAATCTTTCTGATGGCTGAATCAGAAGGAACCACAAATCGCGTATTGTGTCAATTATTGATAAAACGGCATCTTCCATAGGATTCTTCACATCCTTGATGTACCGACCAAGTACCACGCGTCGGTTTCCACTACAGGCAAACAAGTAGATGTCCATGTTGATACCGTGTAGGAAAATAATCGGAACAAAGGTGCGAGTGAACTGCTCATTCCACACACACTGGGCGTAGTACGCCATCTGTCCAAGCACCTCAATTGGCAAACCACACTCATACGGCGCTAGCTTGGCCTCCATGATTATATGTGCAGAAGCAAAGCCTCCTCACAGTATCTTCCGTTATAAAAGAAACTGTCGGGTTTTGCGAGTGAGGCTGCTACCTTTGTATTCTCGTGATTTTGAAGAGAGTAGCGATCCAGAGGTTTTGCAGCAGGACACTGACTAAAGTCCAAAGCAACCATATGATAGTAAATATTTTTGAACCACTTTGTCAGATCTTGCTCTTTGCGCTGGTTCGAGACTGTTGTTTCACGGGACTTCCCACTACCCAACGTTGGGATCTTATCGATTAGCGAGTTGCAGATATCGACGGATGTTTTCTCATATTCCGTGTAGTGCTCGCGCAAGCCGAGAGCGTCAATCAGTTCTTCAAGGTCCATCGCGCTGCCTTGTAGGGTTTTTGCTAGTTTTATATACCGCTCTTTAGCAGCTAGGTCTTCTGTGTTGTCCATGCTAAGATGTAACGGCTTTCTATCTAAAAACAATGTTTTACTGTACTGAGCAAAAGCTTATAGATACACAAATATCTTACACATTACAACGGCTGTATATTGCAAAAGCAGTAGTTTATTACAAACTGCTGGCAACTCGGTTGACTTACCTTTCCAGACTGACGCAGTCGGCTTAACAGCTCTTTATGCATGTTCTATAAAATCTTTGACAAAGTATTGTTATATATTGGTGTGGTATGAACAGAATGTTTAAATTCGAATTGAGAATGACGTTAAAGAAAAAGGCTGGAGTAGCGGGCTGTTTATGCGCAGTCAATTATAACAAGTGTTTATTGTAAAATTTAACTAACCAGCAATCGTAAAATGAAGTTTAGCATTCGGCGATACTGTATGATCAAATCTTCAGATGATACAGCGCCTGCACGATTCTATCTCATACAAAGTCACACAGTGATTCTGGATTACTTTTTCTTAATTGTAATATATTATTATACTTGTACATTTAACAAACACTAAGTATTAGCATATTAGCAGTGGGTGTTACAATGGTGTGGGTATGCTACAGCCTGTGACTAAAGCTACTTTAGCGCATCACAAAACTACATGTGGTGATTGGGCAAGTGACAAGACTAGCGGTGCACACTAGAATGTCTAATTTTTAACTATTCTGGATATGTAAGAGGCGAATATTGTTGAGTGTATGTGATGAATGGGAGGGGGATGTCGTCTGTGGTCATTGAAATTAATAATTGCATTGAGATCCAAATACGATAATGAGCCATCTCATCATGTTAATCAGGTTTGTTTGTGTATTGAAACTTCACACATTAATGCAACTGTATATAGAAAATGAGACTGTAAGGTGTCAAAAGTAATAGAGTATATAAACACTGTTTGACCCTGGTGGGATAGAGTAGGGTGGACACTTCTCAGAAGCTTCTATGAACAATCTCTAAATCTACATTACTGTTTTCTCAGTTTTCAACACACGGTTTTATTTAACTCTCAAACATAATGCTGCACTTCCGTCTTTTCCTTGTTTCAACAATCTTTGCCGTACTACTGGCGCTTGTGCAGGGAGTGCCAGCTGGTGCATCCAGCGTGCCTTCAGCATCTCCCGCGGCGCTTGCATCGCCCAGCGTTGACATTATTGTGGGGGCCACTTCATCACCGACTATTGCAGCTACCGTATCACCAGCTGATGGACCGGCGGCGCATCTAACGCTTGGACAGGTGGTTTTTAACTTTGTGACGGGCATGCTCAATATTGTCGAAGATACTGTGCGTGGGTACCTGCAGTTTGGACCCAGCAACAACTGATCAGATCAGTCGATCGGTTGATTGATGCTGCATATCCTCATGCTCGCTGTTTTAACCTCTTAAGTTGGGCCACTTCACTTCTCTCATAATATTTTAAAATAAAAAGTGCATCCATTTTATCACTCGTTCACACATTACAAATTCTCTTCATTTAAAGCATGGACGCCAGGGTTGACTACCTGCTTGGAAAAGACAGCGACAGTGATGCAAGCACTTCACCACTAACGCTGTCTTCAGCACAGCAGCTCTCCGCCTCACTCAGCACACGGCTCTCGCAGTCGGCACAGAAACTCCACGCCATCACACACTCTGCACCGGCAGTATACCATCAGGCAACCAGTGCCGCCACGCAGGCGACGCAGCAAATCACTGCGCTACTTTCAGGAGTCGAGCACTTGCAGCAGCTAGCCGACACACGCCATGCGCTAACCCGCCAGATCGACGAAGCCACACACGACACAGAGAACGCTAGCAAGCGGTTGCAACACAGCGAGGCGATGCTTGTTTGGCTGCGCAAGATTGCAGAAGTTTGTCGAGAGATAACCAGCGCAGAGGAGAGCGTGGGCGCCGGAAAGTTGGCTCAGGCGGCACAGGGCGTGGCGCGGGCTGTTGAGTTGGCTGAAGAGTTTTCCGGGTCGCGGGTTGGTCGGCTGCTTGAAGAGCGGACGGCAAGTGTTGGGCGGCGTGTCCGGCAAGCATTGGTTGAGGAACTTGAGCGCACAGTGGTTGTGGAAACGCAAGGTACAGAGAAGATTTCTATCACATGTGTTGCAAAAGCAGATAAGGAGAATGTGGCAAATTTGGTTGCTTCTGCCAAGCTGCTTTGCAACGGTGACGCAGTGCAGGAGCCATGTGGTGTCGTTGATGATAGCAACGACGCGTCGCTGGCGGCGGCAGCCGACGCAGAATTAGCACAGATTGGATGTGACGACAATGGAGAGAACACAGCAGATTCTGATACGGACGATACAGCTATTGACGTGCTGCAGGTGTTTGGCAACCGCATCATCGACACAGCGGTCACCCCGTTGCTTCAACACGGCGTAGTTGACAGCAAGTGCTCAGAAAACACAATAACTTTTGAGCTAGGCGCAGTACCCGAAGGAAATGCCTCAGCAGTGTGCCAAGCGGTTCTTCAGGCGCTTAAACACATTGAGCAGCACACAGATGCGTTGCCCTGGACATCCGCCATGCTTCAGCGTATCAGTGCGCTGGCGGCACAAAAATACATCAGCGATGTGGCCATTACGACCCGTGAGCAGTTGGATTTGTTGTCAGACGCGCCGGCAACGCAGGCCGTGCTAAAGCTTGAGGATGCGCTCGTTGAGCGCGCACCCATGGCCTCGCGACCGGCAGCGCAGGCGGTTGCGTGTGCGGCGCAGAGGTACGCGCGTGAGCGCAGCACGCGGCTGCTGGAGCGCGCACGTGAGCTGGGCTCCGACCCTTCATTGGCGCTGTACGACGCCACGGATGCGTCTGTGTGGCCCCAGGGACTGCCCGCGTGCTCAGTGTCGCAGGCTGCCGTTGAGCTCGTGCACTTGTTGCGTGCCTCGGAGGAACCCGAGGAGGAGCTAAGCGACGCCGTGGCCGTGTATTTGGCTATCAGCGGACTGGTACATGCTGAGCCCTTGCGGCTTATTCCTGGCGTGCAGGTGCTCCGGGCTAACGACTGTCTTTTGCTGGCTGCGCATGTCGGTTCTCTGCTGAACTCCAAGGCGGCGGATTCCACAACGGCGGCGGCGGCGATGTGTTTGCAGGCTGCTGACCAAGCTCACGAAACTTTGGTGCGGCGGCAGGGCGATGAGCTTGCAAAGCTAGCTGCCCCCAGTGCAGTGTTTGAACGGGTGCTGGGCGAAGAGGCGCGTGGGACGCGCGAGAGAGCGCTCAAACAAACCGGGCGCGCCGTTAAAGCGCTGCAGAAGGCTCTGACACCGCCCAGCACTGCACCGGCTGTGTGCTCGCGACTTATGCGCCAATGCATCGATGACATGTTTGCCGCTGTTGTGCGCAGCGTCGTGGATCTGGATGATATTGGCGCTGAGGAGTCGCAAGTGCTGGCGGAGTACTGTCGCGCTGTGGGGGAGCTCGATCAGTCGCCGGGTCAGCAACAGAAACCAGGCGAGGTGGAGGCAGACGACGAAGACGATTTGCTGCTGCTCGACGACGATGTGAGTAACGAGGTGGAACATGTAAGCGTCGCTGCTGATAGGCTGCATCAGCTGGCTGACGTGCTGGAGATGTCGCGTGCTGATATCCTGGCGCGGCGGCGTGCCGGGCTGCTGGTCAATTTCACTGCAACGGAGCTGGTGCACCTTGTCAAAGCGCTGTTCTCTGACACGCCCGAGCGCCAACGCGACATTGATATTTTGCAGGCGCTCTGAGTTCACATTGTTGATTACAAAAATGATTAAAGAGAAGTATCAAACGTTAGTTGGCGCGGTACAGCGCCTCCTGCGTCGTCAGGATCTCATCTAGCTCCGGCGCAAGGTCACCCAGCAAAGCCGCGCACTCCTTGTGGAACGCCAGCTGCGCGCTGACCAGCTCCGCCAGGTGCCGCAGAGTTTCAGGCGACGCCACCACGGCCTCCATCAGCTTCGTGGCCTCCTCAATGCACGTCACAAAGCGGTCCTCCATAGCCTCCACGTGCATCCTCGCCTCATCTACGTTCTTGGTAGCCGCCAGCATGGAGCTCTTCGCAGCGTCCAGCTCAAGCCTTGCCGCCGCCACCTGCTTGCGCGCCGCCATGCCCAAGGCCACCGCCCCACTGCCCATTTCGTCCAACGGTTCAACGAACCCACGCTGTACGGCGCGACCGAGCACCACGCGTGCGTCGCCGACTTTTTCCTCAATCGAGGCAAATTTGAACAACCCGGCGCCCAGCGGCTCCTCGAGCCCGACGTCCTCGGAAACGCCCAGCGCGGCGCGACCCAGGAGGTGCTCGTACGTGGTCAGTTCGTTGGACTCCTGCTCGGCGGGTTTGGGTGCAGCCGAGGGTTGGCTCAGCTTGGTCGTCAGAGTGCTGAGCTGCTGCTGCAGCCTTTGCATGTCGTACGGCGTGTACGGAGGGGTGTAGGATTTCTGTGCCAGGCGGCCGAGCGATTGGTGCGCTTGGTGCACGGCGAGAAAACGGCGCTCGAGGGCGAGGTAGTCGGAGGGCAGTGGAGTGACGGTGGCCGTGGTTGTTAGCTTTTCGGACGCTAGCTGCTTGTACTGCGTCAGGCTGCGTCCCACTTTGTCGGTGAACGGCGTCCAGTTGCTGCTGACGCTCTGCGTGAACTTTGAAAACGAATCCATTTGTTTCTGTTTTATCGTGCTTGTAAAAAGCTGAATAAATGTGGATTATGTGCGCTTGGGGTTTTAAATTTGTTAATTTGAAAGAGTGCGGAAAACAAGTGCAACTTATAACGTTCTTGGCTGGAGCTAAACAAAAATGTGCATTCCGCAGATACGTGACGCATGCACTGTCACCTGATTGCAACCCCATATTCTCTCGTTCCCGCATACAGCCACTCGTTTTATTTTGTGTTCAATCACAGCGGCACTTTCACTGGTCGAATTCGCCTGTTCAATTTGTCTTTCACTAATTCACAATCATGGACAAGCAGAGCGAGCAGCGTCGCGAGTACCTGTACACCAACCTGAGCAAGCAGCTGACCAGACTGAACCAAAACTTTGAGCAGCTGCAGGCCAACATGCAAGTCATGAAAGAGCAGGCTGAGCTGGCCCAGCGTCTGGCTCTGTCGCATGCCTCCATGTTCATGGGCGCCAAGGACGTCTTTGACTCGAGTGGTCGCTAAGGTTATGTTACGCATGTAACGTTTTATTTTTTAATTTACTCATTATCAATGTATTTGTCTCTAGCCACTTACACTCAGATACACGCAGGTTACATAACGCTGCTCGCATGTTCCGGTCTACCGACTCAAGGGAGCTGGATAGTCAGGAAGAAGGGAGAAAGGGATCCAAGGGGCTTAGAACGAGAGAATAATGTGAAAGAATCATCCGAGCCACTGCCTAATCCTAGCATCCAACAACACCATCAACCTCTGCCGCCATCTGCCTGCGAATTATTTACTTTAAAAAATAAACAATCACGCTGCATTTTAATTGGCTCACTGACTTTTATCGTAAACAGAGAAAATAGGGAGTGTGCGAAACGTATTTACCAAAACAGATCTGCACACATGCTCAAGCTCTAGAGTAAAAAAAAAAAGAGAAAGAAAAAAAGTAGTATCGCAAGGGAGGGGGAGAGACTGAGAAGCAGAATGTTAAACAAAACACCTGCAAAAGAACGTATAGCTTGATTCACCATTACGGTTCCCTTCTTGTTCCAATTACTCGAGCGTATTCCCCATCCACCCTCTTTTTTATTATTCAATCAGATTGTATTCAATTACAGCTCAATCGACTCGCAAGTTCCTTGAGCTGAAAACTGCCAGTCCGGGTCCTATCTTATTAGGTATTCGCTTTTCTCTTATATTTGCACTCCCGCGCTCACTTAATCGCACCCTGCACTCTCCTCCTCCTTCTTCCCTTCCCGTCATACGCGCTACTCTTCATCCTTTATCTTTCCTGTAAACAGCCGATTCACAGGACTCATAGAGACTGCAGAGTACGCTTCTCTCATCCGCCACACACACACAAGCACATCTCTTTCCTTTCCCGCCTCTTCTCCAACCGCCACCTTGTTCTTGTTCAATTCCCATTTTGTGAAAGGTACCTTGTCTGAGCACATCAAGCAAGATATCCTCAAAAGATTAAACAAACTGCATCGCGGCGACTCGACTCGACTTTTTCTCTCTTTCTCTCTAACAATCTCTGCTAGTGCTATTTTTCACCCACCTGCTTGTTACTCGTACTCCGCTCCATTTTTTTCTTTCTCTCCCCGACTCGTCTCCCAAACAACAACAACAATAAAATACGAAAAACACAAATCTCTCAATTCAACAAATTCTTTTTTCTCTCATTTCGCATCCCTCATTTCTATCTTTACTTCTCTGCCACAAATCACTTTATACAACAAGCGCACACATGTTCCAGAACAAGAGCTCGACCATGCCTATAAGGTCGCGCATGCCGGGACGCAGCGGCGCGGCCATCACAGATGAAAACAGAATGGGTGCACGTGTAGCAAAGGATGCTGAGCCGGCAGGCAAGGCAGTTATCGGTAAGCCTAGGGGCGCGTTGGCTATGCCGACAACGTCGGCGACCATCGGGGTCAAAGCCGGAGCAGCCGTGACAGTCAAGTCTTTTGCATCGCAAAACGCTACTGCTATTTCTTCGGGTGTGCCTCGTGCGCGCACCGCCCTGACCAACGTAGTAAACATAAAGGTAAACAGAGATCAACTAGAGCTATGAAAAATTTGCAGTCAATTTTTGTTTACTGTTATTTTTCACACTCAGGCTTATTTTCTTAAATCCTCTCTGCGGACTTGATCAGTCAATGCGTGTTCTAATTATGTCTGTTATCGTTTTTTGCTGATTACTCGGCATGTTATCTCGTTGTGTAGTCACAGCAAGTCGGTGTCTCAAAAGTTGTCAAGCCCAGCGAAGCAGTGCCTAGCAACGCTGCCAAGCCCCCGACCCGGTCTGGACGCATCGCACTAGCGCCTGCCGCCCACTCTTCCACCACCACTACTTCTTCATCTGGTGTCGCGTCTTCAGTATCAGCCAACATTGCCTCGGGCATCACCAAACCTGCCCAGGGAATCACGCGCACGCGTCAACCTAGCGCAATCACGCGGCCGACGGCAATGCCCGCGCGTCCTTCTACCCTGGCTGCAACTCGACCGATCAGCAAGGCTACCTCGTCGCTCGGTGTCCGGCGGTCTCGGCCTGTCGTACCAACAGCCACCTCAGCTGTCGTGCCTGTTACCGGCTCTGTCAAGCGTCCGCGGTCCTCGGCGTCTGACTACGAGCAAGAGAACGTGCCCGGCAAGCACACACGCAGCACACGTGCCGTGCGGCCTGCTGCCTACCGCTCAGACTCTGAGATGTCTTTGGGCAGCACTGCCGAAGATGTTAGCTCTAGCGAGCAGGTTGAGTTGGCAACCACTGCAAGCTCGACTACGCTGGCTGAGCCCGAATCTGAGAACATGCAGATTAGCACGAGCCCTGATATGCCGCAGATGGGGGACTCGCCAAGGCTTGATGATAGCGGAGAGCTAAAGTTTGTTGAACTGGATACGATCGAGTATGCACTGAGCCATACGGGTCCGCTGAATGAGCACCCGATTGTGATGACTGAGATTAGTCGCTTTGAGGCTGATGTGGATCCGCTTGACCAGTCACTGGTGCCCGAATTTAGCGACGACATTTTTGGATACATGCGCGAGCTTGAGGTCACCCTGATGCCCGACCCACACTACATGCAGCGCCAGTCAGCACTGACATGGTCGACACGTACTATCCTAGTCGAGTGGCTCGTTCAAGTGCACAAGCAGTTCAACCTGCTGCCGGAGACTTTGTACCTGTGCATCAACTTTGTCGACCGTTTCCTGTCTACCAAAGAGATTGTGATCAACAAGCTCCAGCTAGTCGGTGCTGTCTGTCTGCTACTGGCGGCAAAGTACGAAGAGGTGCACATTCCGAGCGTCAAGGATATCGAATACATGGTTGAGAACAACTATAGCGAGGCTGAGATTCTGCGTGCCGAGCGGTTTATTCTGCGCATGCTTAACTTTGATCTTGGATGGCCTGGGCCTATGTCGTTCTTGCGTCGCATCTCCAAAGCTGACGAATATGACATGGCTACGCGTACGCTTTCCAAGTATCTCATCGAGGTGACGCTGGTAGACGAGCGCTTTATCGGCATCCCTTGCTCGAAAGTTGCAGCAGCCGCGCACTACCTTGCTATCCGCTTTTTGGGCAAGCACACGTGGACGCGTGCTCATGCTTTCTACTCGGGCTTCTTTGAGAGCGAGCTGCTGCCGGTGGTCAAGATGATCCTGCAGCTTTTGCTTGATCCGCGGAGATACAAGGCTATTTTGGAAAAGTACACGGACCGCAAGTATCTGCGTGCCGCGGAGTATGTTATTCAGTGGTTCAATCAGAACCAGCCTGAGTCGCTTCTTATTCCGATGGGCACGGATCTTTTGCCTGAGGATCCTGCTGACAAGAGCCGTTTGCCACACGATTGCGCATAATTGCACAAACTTGTTTTTTTTCATATCCGCCTTTTTTCTTCCAAACACACTTTTTTTTAAAACATCTGTTGAATCTAAATATTGTGATTTATTTCTGTTTTTGTTGAAATATTCAATATTCAATATGTCTTTTGGAATGGCATATTAACTTAAACACGAAATATCTACTTATTTATGTAAATTCTATATTCCTTTTTTACTTTCCACTTTTTTTTTAGAAATTTATTTAATCAACTGTATGTCAACAATTTTAATTTGGCTCGAATATGCCAGCTTTCTTTAAACAGAGCAAAATCTGCGTGCCAAGGTTTTCACTTTTTTCTTGGCAATCAAGTATTAAAGAATAGTGTGCGTTTATATAACACTTGGCACTCAAATATAAAGCAAGTATGTACCTTTAAACGGCTCTTGGCGTTTGTTTGTAAAAAGCCATGGGTGCTGTTTTACTTTCTTTTACATAATAGCGCGCCAAGACGATGACAAAGCTTTTCAGATTTACAGGCAATCCATTTTTACAAAGAAATTTGACATTGAATGTACGCGCGATGCAGCTACCCCTTTCTGTATTTTCTTTTTTAAATAATTTGTTCGCAAACGCTGGAATTATTTATTGCTTTATTGAATGGGTAGCTCCAGTTTTCCTTGCGCTTTCTTGCACCAAGAGCTTCCTCCAGATTTTCCAAACATCCCGTTTTGCTTATATCAGTCTTGGTCAGCAGCTTTTTTATATTATTTTTTTTATTTTTTTCATGCGTTTGTCTTTGCTCTAATTTATATATATATGAATACTGTATAATAATTTGATTTAATATGACACATATCTCAGAGCTACCATATATTGTTACAGAGCAGATATTCAAGTTTGCCTTTGCAAACAGTGTTGACTCAGTCGACAGCCTGTCACAGCAGCTTGCTATTCCCGCGGTATGTCGCGAATGGAGAATGCAGGCAATCCCCCTGCTCTCCAAAACACTATTCATTGAAAGCAGAGACGGACCGGCACTTGCGTCCGATGACATGTCGTGGGTAAAATCATCTTGTGTCAATAACGCAGTGTTTAAAAGCAACGTCACTCTTCTGGACATGTACAGTCAACAGCGCCCGGTAAAGCACCTACATCTTACACTTAAGGACACAGCACATCTAAACTCAATGCTTATTTCAATAATGGTCATTCTCCAGCGCAAACCTCAGTATCTGTCCGAAGTGACAAATCTTACAATCAGTTATCAGCCGGAAACGTCCGTCTGCAATCTAGATGACGAGGAAAGTAGCCAATATGGCGAGCTATGGACCAAAGTTGGCATTTTTGTTAAATCCGTAACACCGCGTATTCCAAACATCAGCACACTACACTTTGATATTGCCACTGGAAACAATATAATAGAAAAGCTCTGCGGTGGGCTTATCGACCAGTACTCTAATAATCTTAAATATCTCTACACCAACCACCCTGTATCATACACCACACACTCGCTTTCATCCAACATCACTCACTTACACATTTCGCTGGACGCCGAAGAAAATCAGCAACTGCCCAAAATATCAGCCAAATCACTCAAGCATCTCACCATTGAAAACGCACCGTACAACTTTTCCTGGAGCACATTCAGAGAGGAGGGGTCGACAGGCGACATTGTCTTCTCCCAGCTTACTGAATTGAACATTGCGTATTCCATATCGGCACCATTCCATCAGCAGTCTGACTGTAGTACATGGAGAGTCGGTTCAGA
>JANBSE010000082.1:0-22192 GCA_027578475.1 Coemansia sp. RSA 2607
GCCTGGTGGAAACGCATGAGCGTTCTGCGTCTGGGCAGCGCCTGGTCCCCACCAGAAGACTCCCATGCGGAATAAACACTGTGACTTTACTTACTCTGCTTAGTAAAACTCGCCTTTTAGCAAATTAAAAAACATTTTAAAAAGATTTCACATTTTCTGTTTTCTTTTTCTCTCTTTTGTTTAAAAGTAAAATTAAAGACAAACATCCAACCAATTCTACTTTTTAGTGCAAAGTCTCTCAAAACTACTCTTATTTTTTCGTTGGACTCTTTTTTGCTTTAACTGTTGTTTTCATGACAAATCTCCGGCTATAAATTGTCAGTGTATTGCTTGGTTCACTCCTCTTTCATTTATTCATTTTATTTTATTAACGCACATAGTTTTAATTACACTTATCTACCAGCTTTATACAAGAACAATGATTGAAATTTATGTAAGCACCTTTATTAATGGTTTTCATTATCGTACACCAAAACCTGTACTATTTAAAGATGATGAAACTTTAGACAGTATAAAAAATCAAGCTGCTGTTTCCCTAAATTTTTACTATGGATCAACAATAGATACCAATGAATACGCAGTATGCTCTTCTGGTTTATCAAACAATGTGATCAAATATTGGCTTTTTAATGATTATGCACCTCTTAAAGAATTTACTAAAAATGTGGATTTTGATCGTAACACTATCCTTGATAACACAGTGTACATAATCCCTATACAATCTGTAACTCGTCATATTGATTATAATAATACACCTAAGGTTATGTGTACTGAAGTTGAGCTAAATATTCCGTTAACCAGATCCAACTATCTTATTAGCCCGGATAAAAAAAATGCACCCCTGAATTTAATATTATCTCCAACTGATTTAGAGCGTCTATGCAATTCCGAATTAGAAATGCCATAAGTAAAATATTGAAAAATGAATTATTAAAGTTAAAAAATATATACAATTCACAAGTCTTACAGTTAAAAATGGAATCAAAGGATGCTTATAAAAAACGAAGACTTGTCTACGGTTTGTGAAAAATGTTACTCTGGAAATTACTATATAATCTTACTCTTAAACTGTAAACCCTGCTAAACCACCTGTGGCCTTGTATGTAGTTACGTGTTTCGGTAACTTTAAAAATCTGTGAGGGTTTAACGGTTCTATTCTAAATACCTTTCCTCACTATCAACACAAACTTAATTTTACTGGAATTGATTTTAAAATTAAAAATGCAAAATTGAGTTTACTTTTTTCTAAATCAATATCTTGCTTTAATACATATTATAATAAAAAATAATCCAAAACGAAAAAACTAGAAAATGTGCTAGTTTATGCTTAATAATTTATTCATAGACTTAATTTAAAGACAAAGTGGTATTAATAATGCCTACTAAAAGCATAAAGGCATTTACATTTAAGCAAAATATGTTTTCTTTGAATGTATTTTTCAGGTCTTTGTAATATTTAGAGACTTGATAATAATATCCGATTAATATAGGTTTATAAAAAAATTAGTTTGCTTTTTAATTGCAAATAAATGTGTCTCTTTAAAATTTGCTTTCATTTTTGTTTACCTGCAAGATTTTTAATGTAAGTTTAAAAAATTTATATATATTTCTGTTTTGTTTTTTATTATTTAAAATACATTTTAAAATAATTTAAACTGGTATACTACTATTACATATAATCAATGATTGACGTTCACTTTAGTATTTACTTTAACAACAGAGTATATCATACGCAAAAAGAAATACTTATTTATGACAGCGTTAGTATAAATAATATAAAAAGTTTTTTTGTTGAATCGCTGAACGGATTTAACCCCAACGAATATGTGATGTGTTACTTTGAATCTGTAAATGGAAATCAAAATGTATGGATGCTGAATGACGAGTGTACACTTGTCTATTTTACTAAACCACATGTGCAACGTGATTTTACTATTAACTCCAGCTCTTGGCTATATATAATTCCTAAAGATGAGAAACTAGAAGAATTCCTTCAATTTATAAAAAACACAAATTATTCATGTTATCCACCAAACGAAAAGTTATTTTTTTAGCTAATATGCAAATGGTTTCCTACTTTAACATTTTTCAACATATGGTAGCTTAAAACAGCTAGGTTAAAGTATTAAATTAATATTTGGCTTTGATTAATAAATAAAAACAATTAAATATTTTTATAAACGCAATCTAAAAATAGACTCATTTCCATGGTAAAAAATGTTTAAAGTCCTGTCTTTTGTAAAAAAAAATTCTAAGAAGGCTTCTTAAATAAATTATAAAATAAAATTACAAAACAAAAAATATTTTGTAGAGTTGTTGAGACTGCAACTAATTTACAGTTGGTGGTAAATAGCCGTTTATCTATTCGGTATATAAAAACGCCGGCTCATCAGCTTTTCTCTCTATTCTTTACTTTTCATTTATTCTTAATACTTTCCCCTTAAATTATATTAGTTTATTTAGAAAGTAATGATTGATATTATGTTTTGTAAAATCCCAGTTGGGAATCAAACAAATATTGATTGCCTAATACAAAGGACCCCATACTCAGTTAATGAAAACTGGAGTATTGGAAATATGAAGGTGTTTGCTGTTCATTATGTCGGCCTAAACAATGCAAAAAACTACAACTTAGTGTATGTTTATAACAAAGAAAATAATATATTCGAAGATGTTACATTAGATGAATCAAAATGCCTTAGGGAATATACATACGGAAACGACAATGGATTTATAATATCTTCAAATGATACTATTTATGTAATGGAAAAAACCGAAGAAGAAAAGGCTGTCGCGTCAAAAATTGAATATCCAAACATTTCGTATTATGAGCAAATTTTATTTAACGAGTACTTTAATTTTTTTGAAGGCAATGTAGACATAGGTAAAAGTGAAAAATATGACACTACTCTAAATTCAGACGCTGTCGAAAAGTTAGCTACTCTAAATGAAGAAGTTGCTTTAATGATGGAATCGCCGCCTTTGAACGATCAAGAAAAACTTTTGTTTCTGCAACATGTGCTTGATACTATTGACAGTATAAATTAATAGTTTAATTTCTCTTAGTCACTCACAATATGAATAAGCAGGTGTTTATTTTTAATGCATTGACTATAGATTTTTTATAAATTTTTAACCTAAATAATAAATAACCTTTATCTATCTAACTTACAGAAAGCATTGGTTTATTCAGTTACTCAAAGTATTCTGGCCTATTGGTATATAAAATAATGTAGTCTCTCAATAAGGAAGTGCTTCTAGAAAAACATTGAAACAAGCAAACATATTACCGAACAATCAGCTTACAAATTAATAATTATATTTTAAAGTCGCTAAAAAAACTTAATGACACTTTAGAACTTAAGGGCCTTGGGCTTCTCCCAGGTGAAGATGTCACGGCCAAAGTGACCATAGCAGGCAGTCTGACGGTAAATGGGCTTGAAGAGATCCAGCTCCTTGGCAATGGCTCCAGGACGCAGGTCAAAGTTGTTGCGGATAATGGCAACAAGCTCGGCGTCAGTCTTGGTGCTGGTACCGTAGGTATCGACGTAGACCGACAGGGGCTCAGCAACGCCAATAGCGTACGAGAACTGAACAGTCACGCGGCGAGCAAGCTTGGCAGCGACCAGAGACTTGGCAACGTAGCGGGCAGCATAGGCGGCCGAGCGATCGACCTTGGTGTAGTCCTTGCCGCTGAAGCAGCCGCCACCGTGGTGGCCACCGCCGTAGGTGTCGACGATGATCTTGCGACCGGTCAGACCGGCGTCGCCCTGAGGACCACCAATGATGAAGCGACCCGAGGGCTGCAGGTGGTAGATGGTGCGCTCATCCAGAAGGTTGGCGGGGATGACGCTGTTGATGACCTTCTCGCGCAGCTCGCGACGCAGGGTCTCGTTGTCAACCTCGGGGGCGTGCTGGACGGAGACGACGACAGTATCGACGCGGACAGGGACAAGGGCACCGTTGTCCTTGCGGTACTCGATGGTGACCTGGGTCTTCGAGTCAGGGCGCAGCCACGAGAGCTCACCCGAACGACGGAGCTCGGCCATCTTCTGGTTCAGCTTGTGCGACAGAACAAGGGTGATGGGCATGTACTCGGGGGTCTCGTCCGAGGCATAGCCGAACATGATACCCTGGTCACCAGCACCAACGTTCTCAAGAGCGTCACCGTTCTGGACAAGACCCTGGTAGATATCGGGCGACTGCTGCTCGATGGCAACCAGCACATTGCAGGTCTTGTAGTCGAAGCCCTTGTCAGAGCTGTCGTAGCCGATCTCCTTGATGGTGTTGCGGATAATCTTCTGGTAGTCCAGAACCGCCTTGGTGGTAATCTCGCCAAAGACCATGATCATACCGGTCTTGGCAGCAGTCTCGCAGGCAACCTTGGAGTACGGGTCCTGAGCAAGGCAAGCGTCGAGGATGGCATCCGAGATCTGATCGCAGATCTTGTCGGGGTGGCCCTCGCCAACAGATTCGGATGTGAAAAGGAAAGTCTCGTTATCAGAGCTCATGTTTTATTTGGGAAAAAATGTGTAGTTGAGAGGGCAGTACAAAAGATGCGTAGAGTTGAAACGCAACGCGAGGCCGTGTAAAGATTAAATTGAGTGGGAGAAAAAAAGTGAAGAAGGGAGGAGAGAAAGTATCAGCAAAGGAAAATTTTTTGTATCTGTAGCCAGGAAGGCGGGCAGCAGGGGAGAGGGAGAGCTCTTTTATACATACCTTTCACTCGCAGGATGCAGCAACTTTTCTTCCTTTTCATTCGTCCCACCCCCCAACAATGGAGCGATAACGCCACCAGGAACCATTGTCAGCCAATCATCCGTAAAAGTACCAGATGGGAACGGGATTGCCGCAATAAAAACGATGGGGGCGGCTGTGACCAAGTCAAGCTCACAAATAACAGAGGCGCCGCCCTTTGATGCAGCTGCATGACTTTGTTGCTCGAAAAGAAAAAAAGGTCTTCTCAAAACAGGAGTCGTGTTATTCGGTGGCTGCATCACGAGTCACAGTGAGTTTGCAGACGCGGGCATCTCAGAGCGCGATAACAGTAACGCAGCAGACGTGACTTGCCCGGTGCTTGAAAAACCTCCAGGCTGGCACTTCAGCTCTTGTCTCGCGCATCCTCAGATTCCGACTTGGCGTGGCCAAAACTCAGTGGCCCTTGTGATTCTGCAATTCTGTATCCGAATACGTAAAATCCCCTTATCCGGCCAGCGTACACGCGGAAGCCTGGTACCAAGAAACGGCAGCTCTTCGTTTCCAGGTTTGAATTAGATCGTCACATGAACTGGCATTGATCAAATCTGATTGAATTGATCGACTTTTTTCCGTGGCGAAAGTTTCAAAAAAAAAAGTGCTGTCCGAGCTGATCATAGGTCTGACAAAGCAAAAGATCTGGCAAGGTGCTCGGCCGGACTAGTAGTGGCTCTACCGACGAATCGGCTGACTGCCTGAGAATCACCAGAGGTAAAATGACGTCGGTTCAGGCAACATGTATGCAGATCACGGATGACTGCCTATTTTTTTCGTAGAGAGGTCACGCTCCACTATTCCTACCTCTTGTCCATCACCTCTTCTAAATGATTGCCGACGGCGAACACATGAGCAAACGCACCAAGCTGCAAGCTGCCAAAAATGCACAGAACAGAGGCAATAAAGGACATGAGACAGATGGTTTGCATGATAGTGCTTCTTGAGAAAAAGCTACACTTCTTTTCGACACTCTATCAGGCTTGCAATGTCGCATAGGATCGGATGGAAAATCTGAAATAACAACCTGTCTAGTTTTCTACTCTCTTTACACAACCAAACAGAAAGTTCCAATGTATACACGTGGGTACTGGATGCGGGGACAGCACAGACCTTAAACAGTAAAAGGTACCTTAGTGACTGAGCTACAGAAAGAAAAATCCCCGATGAGAAACGTAAGCCTTTTTTTTTCCTAATTTGCGGTGATTTGCAAGCACTCGTGGTGGCATGGACATCATCCATGGGCGACCGTTGAACAGCGGGACGAGTTAGGTAATAAAAAGGCAGGAATTCTTCCAGGAAAGGAGAAACTACAGAAGCCCTGACATCTTTGCCTCAACATTATTTATATTTTCTCCACTGTACAATATATTGTTGCCACTTACAATAACCTCCGCATCCTTGCTTCATCGCTTCCCCCGCCCCAACCACTCACCCTGCATCTTTAACATATGGCAGAAAACATTTCTTTAAGAAGGGGGTCCTTGCGCGATGCGCCAGACGCATTGTACAATCCTAACGCCAACTTAAGCACCCAGAGCTTTAATAGCACCGAGTCAAGCGTTGACACGAAAAAGGGCAAGTATATTGCTAGCGAGATCGGCGGTATCGTCGCCAACGACTCGCGTGGCTCATTCCTCAGCAAGTCCCTGCTGCTATGTGCGCTGGTTGCAGCCATATCGTCGATCAACTATGGCTGGGTCATTGGCAGCGTTAATATCCCGGCCCTGGTTATTGAGGAGTGCTCCGGTGGACCCGAGACCTGGTCAGGCGGGTTTCCTAGCTGTATTCCCATGAGCAGCACCCTCTGGGGACTCGTCGTCGGCCTCACCGCGCTGGGCGCATGGGCTGGGTCCATGTATTCTGGCAAAGTGGCAGACTGGCTCGGCCGCAAGCGCACACTGATTATTAACAATGTGTTCTTTGTCGCTGGTGCGCTGCTTACATGCACGGCCACGTCAATTGCTCAGCTGGCTGTGGGCAGATTTGTGTCGGGAATTGGGTGCGGGTTTGCTGCCAACATTGTGTCGACATACAACAGCGAGGCAGCGACGACCAGGTCGCGTGGGTTCTTGGGCGGATTCCAGCAGCTGATGATTCTCGTCGGCCTTTTCCTCTCTCAGGTTGTTTCAATCGGCCTGTCGGAAGCTCCGCGCTGGCGGATTCTCTTTTCACTTAGCGCGGCTCTGGCAATTGTGCAAACTGGCCTTCTACTGCTCATCCCCGAATCGCCAAAGTTTCTGGCCATCAAGGGTCGCTACGACGAGAGCCGCGCAGCTCTGCAAAAGCTGCGTGGAAACCTTGACACGACTTTTGAGTACGAGGAGCTGATCATGACGCTAGAGGCCGGTCGCAGAAACGGCGCCGTCCCCAAGCCATCTCTGTGGCAGGTGATTTCGGGAAAGACGGATACCGACCTGCGGCATCTTGTCTTTTGTGTTCTCTTTCTCATGTTGTCACAGCAATGGAGCGGCGCAAAGGGCGTCATGTTCTATTCGACCGAAATTCTTAGCTCGACATTCCATCTGTCTAGCGAAGAAGTCAAGCACATTCCCAGTATTGCTCAGCTGCTGACCCTGGGGATCGGTGCTATTGGTGCTGTGGCAGTCGTTATTGGAATGTCCATTCTGGATAGAGTTGGTCGACGCACGGTTCTGATTGTCAGCTCTCTAGCTACGACCATATGCGCTGCACTCATTGTTGTCGGCAGCAAGCTTGACCTTGGGCCAATGGTTGCGACGTTTATGTACGCATTCAATCTGGTGTTCCAGAGCGGATCGGGCTTTATTCCGTACCTTTCGGCATCCGAGCTGCTTCCGTACTACGCTCTTGGAAGCATTAGTGGACTGGCTACCTCCATCAACTGTTTGACGCTTTTTATTGTCAGCTTCATCTTCCCCATCCTTGACAAGGCGCTTGGG
This sequence comes from Coemansia sp. RSA 2607, assembly GCA_027578475.1. NCBI lineage: Eukaryota > Fungi > Kickxellomycota > Kickxellomycetes > Kickxellales > Kickxellaceae > Coemansia > Coemansia sp. RSA 2607. The sequence goes on from JANBSE010000082.1 coordinate 7,671, forward strand.
TCGTACCTGTTTGTCCCGTTCATTGTGACAAACTTTATTACGTTCCTATTCGCAGTGTTTATGATGCCTGAGGCGAAGGGGAAGCTAATCTCGGAGGTCATTAGCGAGTACCAGGGGCCGCCGCATATTGTTAGTGACTGTCGCTTCTTAAAAAGAAGGAAGACCGAGGAGTCTTCAGATCTGCAATAAGTACAGATATAGCAAACTAGATTTTTTACATTTGCACTTTGTAACAACCGTTGAATAAGATGTATTAGTTATTGCTAGAAAATTGCTTTCATAATAAAATGAGTAGCGGGGCTAGACCTTGAAAGCTTCTAGAAATACGATGCGGCAAAGACCGAGCCGACAAGGGCGACGGCGCCCATACCGAGGCTGCCAAAGGCAGAGCCAGCACCGTTGGTCACAGTGACAGTGACAGTGGGCTCACCGGCACCAGCGTTCTGGACAAGAGTGGGCTGAGCAACAATCGGCGCAGGCTGGACGACGTTGGGTGCAGTGACGGTCAGGTAGACGCGGTCATGGTCGCCACCGGCAGCAATGACATTGCGCTCAGCAGCAACGGCGGGCTTGGCGACGTCAGCAGCATAGACAGCGGCGGCGGCGAAGGCGATAGCAGTGGAAACCTTGGAGACGAACATTGTGGATTAAAGGTGTTATTAGGGCGCGGTGAGTGCGTTAATGACTGTGAGTGAATATGGATGTATATACTGAATGGAAACTTTAAATGGGAATTTGGCTGGGATGATACCGGTCTTTATATACTGAATCGAGGTCGATACTTTGCTAAAGGATAAAAATAATAAAGTGTATATCCTTGCAAGAGTATCAGTATGTCTAGAAAAACGTGGTCTAGAGCTATTAAAGCCTTTGAAATAAATCATATATTGCAAATGAACCAGACAAGCATAAATACGGATCAATCTACAGCGTGAGTTTCTGTAGATGACGGATAACCAGGATCTAGATTTCAATTTTGATTTGCAATAAACAAACTAGACGTTTCAGAGTTACCAAATTGTGACTAAATTTGCGGAGAAGAACAAAGCCATGCGGAACGGCTGTATACTTATTAATGTAATTCTAGAATCAATGTTAAAAAAGGCTGATATTTACACGATCGTTGGAATCTAGTCCATACTGCCTTGTCAGCAGCCTAAACCATTGACAGAGCGTAGGCTGATCCGACAGCTACGACTAACAAAGCTAAGGCGACTTTCTTTACGGATATTTCACTCCGCTCCAGATCGATTCCAAATCTCTTGATCATTCGTGAAGCTACAATAATTTATGGTCAGCGTTTAGATTGAATGAATTCTGGATTTCTAATACGTGTTGTTAAGAGCTGAAAGCATGTACTTACTAATCGGCTGCTTGTTCTTGCCACAAGAATCGTATCTCCCAGGACGATTCAACAGTCCAGGACCCGCTCGGTATCCGCATTGTTCCCATGCGTCAGCCGGTATAGCTGCATACATTGCAGTTACTAAAACTGCAAAGACGATTATCTGATAACGACTCATTGTTCACTTTTTGGATGTCTAATTAGATACAGCAAAAAGGCTAAAATGCGCAAGAAATGATCAGGTTAAAGATAAGAAAGAGTTACAAAATAAAGTAGGACGTGTTAACCGCATTTCTACTTTGTTTTTGTTGTACATTCCCAGGATAAATATAATAGTAACCGATTTCTTTCTCTCTAGTAGAAACGTGAAAATTACATTCCCACTCTTATATAAAGCCAAGAATTGTTTTAAAGCGGTCTATTATTGCATTTTAAAAAATGACTAACTGATTTCGAAGCCGCCTTAGATGTACGAGGCAAAGGCGAGGGCACCGGCAAGAGCAGCGGCAGCGAACGAAGCCTGGTTGACACCAGCGCCATTGACGGTGGTGGTGACGGTAACGGTACGGGCCTCGGGGGCGGGGGCGGCGGCGGCAGGGGCAGCAGCGCTGTTCATGGCCTTGCCCTTGACGGCGTGGGACGGCTCAGCACCGGCGGCGAAGGCGGTGCCGGCAACAGCAAGAGCGAAGGTAGCAAGAGTAGCGGTCTGCATTGTTAACACAAAAAGGTATTTGGTCGGGGAGATGGAAGGGAAACGTGAAGGCAAAAGATGGTGTTGGGATGAAAAAATCGTGAATACTGAAATTATGACGCTGGCAAAGCGAATGCTTATATAGACAGCAGAAAATATCTGCAAGGTTACTAGGTAACCTTAGTGTATATAGCAATAGATAATTAAAAAATAGACTGGGCTACAATTTTGCACACTCTAGATATTAGTGTGTAATTGTTTTCTAATACATTGTTGCATGGTTCAGGACCCGCATTTCCAATACTATAGCAATAGTTACAGCATGAAACATGGAGGTAATATCACTACTCTATTTACCCGATGGCAACGTGTTGACCCGCAATCTTGAAACATGTGGGTTCGATTACGCGCCATATGGACCAGGTCAGAAAAGCTATTATGAACGTCACACGGCAAATCATTAATAAATAATCTATTGAGCCTAGGCCCATTTCAATTGAAACCCAGGCCAGGCGGGTGTTTTAGCAGCGCGGTCATCGTCATTATCGTCGTCATCTTCATTGCCATGGGGCTCAACGTCGCTATTATTGCTAACGACGTTAGCATCCTTGTTGGCAATATTGCTTGCTGACTTTTGTCGCTGCCAGCATGAGTAATGAACGACCGCATGGCTTACGCTGCCACTCTTTGATGTCGCTGTGGGGGACGGCGGGATAACAGCGAATGCGGTGCCAGAGCCAATGCGCTTTAAGCACTGTGGACACGTTCGAGTATCCGTAATAATAACATAGCTCGATTCGAGTCGACTCAGCTGGCGCTTTGCCTGCTGGTCTGCGCCTACGCGAAGGTTCTGCACAATATTAGTCGACCGCATGGCCTGATCAAGCGCACACAGCTGGCTTCGCAGATACTTGAGGATATCTGATGAAAAGTCCATATCCAGAGGAAGAATCCGCAGCGCATCTGCAGCTGGTATATTCTGGTGATGTACCGAAAGAAGATGGGCAGCAAACCGTCGATGTAGCTTTTGTCGGACTGCTTCGACCTGCGCCTCCGTTTCATGCTTGTCGGTTTCTGAAGCAAAAAGTGACCCATCTTTTATCATATCTGCCTCTCTGTCGACAATGTCCGGCGGCGGCTTTGAAACCAGTATCCCAAGCAGCAGCACAAAAACTGCGGGGTGCTCTCCCACATTGTCAACACAGTACTGCTCGGCCAGCGTAAGGTTAGACACCCCGAATACCAGCAGATTAAGGGCATAATCATGCCGCCCCAGCCTGCTTAGCACAAGTGCCCGTTCCTCAAACAGCTCGTTATCAGGTAGGCGGGCAAGAGCCTTTTCGGGAGAATAAAATTTGCTCGTTCGAAGAAAGCGCTGGAGCTTGGTCCGCAAGTCCCCGTCATAGCCTGTGCTGTTTGTGCTACCCGTTAGCAGATCGAGATACGATGCCACCATATCATCATGCAGAGCAGGTGTCTTGTCGCCCCAGTTTTCAAAAACGTAGGACAAGTACTGAATCGCAAGTCGCGAAGACATTTGATGCAAAAATGTAGCAACGCGCAGATGCGGAAACAGTTCTGAAGCAGGCCGGTCGTCAGCAAATACCATTGATACAATCGACGATGGCGTCGGCCAGTCCTCCGAATCTGTCGACGAATCGCTACCGCTTTCACCGTCATTTTCAGTCAGCGATTCCTCTCTCTCCATTCCTACCTGAATCGGCCACTTGACGTATTCGAGGACCAGCTCAAACTGCTCTGCTGGAAGACGGAGCAAATATCGAACAACTGGATAGGATCCGTGCAAACTACCGCCCTCAGACGACTTTCCTTGACTCTGTAGCAGCTGCAGCGCATTCCGATACAGCCCTTTCCCATGGTACAAGTCGACCAGCTCTGAATAGCGCTTGTGCTCAAGAAGGAGACCTTCGCTTTGCTCGACATCGCAGTAGTTTTTAACACGCAAAAGTGGTCCGAGAAGCCCAGGGCTGCATTCCAGATACACCTTGAGCAGGGTTGTGTCAACCACCTGAGCCATCGCTGCAACCGGAATGCCCATACGCTCGAGACTAAACGCAAGACGCTTTAGCCTTACATGGGGAAGCGAATCGTCGTCGACTGTACTCGACCTTGACCTGCCAACCTTGTCGCTATAAGCCTTGTTTTCATCGTCGTTCTGGTCCTCGTCATCCTGAAAAAGCACTCGGACAACATACTCCTGCTCTCGGCGATTCTCCGTGATTGCCCGCTGTAATGCGCGACGATGCTCAGTGAGATAACGCATCAATGCATACAGCGCCTCCTTCCAAATGACCTGCTTTGGCTTCAAGCGCTTCTTGGGCGGTGTAGCAGCCGAAGGCAGAGTTTCATCGGCACCAGCGTCCTCTGCCACAGGTGCATCCGTGCCATTGTCGCCATTATCATCGCCGTCGCCGTTATCACTGACTGATCCGACATCGCTCTCGTCGTCTTCAGCCAGATCTCCAGCAATCCGCTCAGGACAAAGTGCAATGGCTTCCGTTGGTGTTGCGTCCAGGTCAGTAAACTCGTTCAAAGCCTCTTCATATTTTGCCTGATCACGGAACAGCCACCGTGCACGCAGCCAGCAAATCTTAATTGTAAGATCCTGCTTTTCAGATTCAAGAATGCTGTCCGACTGAGCAACCAACGATATTGCCTCGTCGTACTGGCCAGCACTGAGCACCTCCTCAACCTGCTGCTGAATCGGAACAGGCATGAGTCGCCATACAGTGTGTGATCCGATTGCCCAGACCTGCTTGCCGCCGGATCCATTAATTATGCCTGTAGGCGCCTCCTCGGACAGGTAAAGCGACTGGACCAGCGCCTGTGTAGCAATGTTGCGCACCTCGACGTTAAACCGGGCCTGTGACCGACGCGAATCCCCAGATGCGGGTTCTGAGCCGCTGCCATTGGGTTCTTGTGATATCGCAATTGCATATGACGACGTGTATGTGATCTCGGTTGGCGCGCGTGCAAATACAATGGGCTCGGTATACTCGCGATGGCAGAGCTTGCCGGCAGAGTTGATAAACACACCAATGTCCTCATGGCACAGAAGAAGCTTTTCGCCTGGCATGCGCGCAATTGTTGCCTTTGCCTCGGTTGTCGACCCGGCCAGCCCGATAGCCCATGACCCCCACATTCCACCTCCGCCGCCACCGCCTCCTGATGTCGATGGTGCTGGTGCTTGTGCGCTTGCTGCTGCTGTTGTTGTTGCCTGTGACCCGCTTCCACTCGATGGAGAGTCTGTTGCTGCCCCAGAAGCTCCGCCCATAGCCACGCCGACAACCGTGCGCAAACTGGCAGTGTCAGCCGGAAACAAGTCGTCCCACTGGCCGCGCGGAAGCTGCAACGTCAAAAACTCGCGCGCAGTAGCCAAGGCAAGCAAATTGGGCGACGCAAACTGCATGGCGATAATCTTGTCAGCCGCCGAGTACTCAAAAGTCTTGTAGAACTCTGCGTCGCGCCACTCAAGCACAACCACCTTGCGCTTGGCATGCACGGCCAGCTTGGACACCAGCGTCGGGATGCCGTCGATATGGTCGACCGCAGTGTGCACGGACACTACATTCGCTCCCTTTGTGTTCGCCAGAGGCGTGGCGTTGCTCAGGGTGTGCAGGTCGTAAAGCGTGACGAGGCCGTCGGCAAGACACACGAGGACGCCGGCTTCCTTTATAACGCTCAGGCGCTCGATGGACCGCCGGCAGAACGCCTTTTTGGTTTCGAGGAGCGTGAGCTGGGGCTGCTTGTCGCCGCCCGGCTCAGTTGCGCGGTAGACAAGCAGCGCGCCGCTGGATGTGCCCAGGAGAAGCCGGTCGCTGTACGCCGCCGCAGACTCGATCCGCACCGGCAGCTGCCTCAAAACCGGGAGAATGTTGAATGCATTGTGCATTGTATAAATGAAGAAATCAAAAAAAAAAGGCGTGTGTGCAAAGAAACTTTAAAATGGGCCGCGTGATGACCAACCGGGTGCTTGCTGCTACAAAGGTGCACGATTCTGGATCAGGGGGGAAGCAATATGCTTGAATGCGAGGCTTAAGTGTGAGTGTGTGTATTTTTAGGTGCTAACGCCATCTATCGCAGACCAGCCCAACTCTGGCGCTGTGAACCACTTGCCTGTGCACACGTCGTTCTGCTGTGCGTTGTTTGTTTTGATGACAATGACGTTTTGTGGGCAATTGGGCGAAAAAGGATCCTCACCCACTTTTATGTCTCCACGCGGCGTATAAAACGGACGAAAGGTGACAGCACGGTCTCACACTAAATCCCTTCTCATTTTCCCTTTCTTCTACTTGTTTCTCCACACACAGCTCTTGCTTTGATATTTTTTGTCTTTTTATCTTTAAACCCCTTGCATTAGCCATCGTTAGCAATGTCTCTCAACGTCGAGCAGATCAGCAAGTACTCTGACAAGCATCCCAAGCCCGAGTCCATCACGTTCACCTACGGCACCGCTGGCTTCCGCACCATCGGCGAGACGCTCGAGTCGACGGTGTTCCGCTGCGGCATGCTTGCGGCACTGCGCTCGCAGAGCAAGCAGGGCAAGGTCATCGGTCTGATGGTCACTGCGTCGCACAACCGGGAGGAGGACAACGGCGTCAAGCTGGTCGATCCGATGGGCGAGATGCTCCAGCAGTCGTGGGAGAGCTACTGCACCACCATGGCCAACGCGGCAACCACCGAAGACGTCGTCAACGTACTGGCCCACATTGTTCAGGAGGAGCGCATCGACCTGACAATCAAGCCTCGCGTTGTCTATGCCCGCGACACGCGGCCCAGCGGCCCCCTGCTGCAGGCGGCGCTCGAGGACGGTCTTGCGGCGCTCGACGTCGATGCAACCAACTACGGCGTGGTCACCACCCCGCAGCTGCACTACTTTGTTCGCTGCCTGAACACCGAAAACACGTCAGCTGCTTATGGCGAGCCAACCGAAGCTGGGTACAATGCAAAGTACGGTCAGGCGTTCCTGCGACTGGTGTCAGGCAAGCAGACTCCGTCGACTCTGTACATCGATGCAGCTAATGGTGTTGGTGCACCCCAGGTGCTTAAGCTGGCTGAAGCAATCAACTCGCCGTATTTCAACATTGAGGTGCGCAACTCGGATACGCAGACGCTGGGCAAGCTGAACGTTGACTGCGGTGCCGACCACGTCAAGTCGAACCAGCGCCCGCCCGTTGGCGTCACTCTGACTCCTGGCAACCGCTACTGCTCGTTTGATGGCGACGCTGACCGCATTCTCTACTACTACGCTGACGAGCAAGGCACATTCCATTTGCTTGACGGCGACAAGATATCTACCCTCGTGGCCACATATCTGCGCGACCTTGTGTCGACTGCCGGCGTCGAGGACCTGCAGGTGGGTGTTGTGCAGACGGCCTACGCCAACGGCAACTCTACTAGCTACATCAAAGATACGCTGAAGCTGCCGACTGTTTTTGCCAAGACGGGCGTCAAGCACCTCCACCACGAGGCCGAGAAAATGAACATTGGTGTTTACTTTGAGGCCAACGGCCACGGTACCGTTCTATTCAACCCCAGCGCAGTGGCTAAGCTGCGTGCCGTCGAGCCTGCGACTCCTGCGCAGATTGATGCCATCGAGCGGCTGTGGGCTCTGCGCGACCTGATCAACGAATCAGTTGGTGACGCAATCTCAGACATGCTGCTTGTCGAGACGATTCTAATCTGCAAGGGCTGGACGCTGGCGCAGTGGGATGAGGCGTACACCGATCTGCCCAGCCGTCTGCTCAAGGTCGTTGTCAACGACCGCACGATCTTCAAGACCACCAACGCTGAGCAGACGCTGACTTCGCCGCCCCATCTCCAGGACGTGGTCGACTCGCTGGTGACAAAGTTCCCCCGTGGCCGCTCGTTTGTGCGTCCCTCTGGAACTGAAGACGCTGTGCGCGTCTATGCCGAGGCGGCTACTCGCAGAGACTGCGATCAGCTGGCGTACTCTGTTGCTGGCGCAGTATTCGACAAGGCAGGCGGTCGCGGAGAGCGCCCCTCCGAGTTCCTGTAAACAGTTTTATTGTTTACCATATTACTGCAATCAGATTTAGTGTAAACAGAATAAAATTATGCAAAATCCAGTATATACGCTAAGCATTTAACGCGCTTTTGTTACTATAATCCATGCAGTTACATACTTTTTGAATTCAGGTTATTTTATATTTAGTGGGCGGTCCCAACTCAAAAGTTAAATATGGCTTACTGCAATGACTAGAGGGGTGTTAATGGGGGATAGACAATGGACAATGGACGACAAGGTAAAGAAGAAAATAGGGGAAATGGGGGTGTGGTGGCTGATTCTACAACGGGGAAGATGGCGTACCTGCAATGCCTGGACAACAGGAAAAAGGAGAAATGCAGTAAATATGGCACTTTAGCAATTTACCGCCTTAGACTTGCTGTCGAGCTGGACAGCGAAGCGACGCTTGATTGTGGAAGCTGCTGGTGCATTTGCGACGAGCTGCTGCTGCTAGCGTTTCTGCGTTTGTTGTTATTGTTTTGAGGCGCAGTAGCACCAGTAGAGTCAGCTGCCACCGTAGTTGGTTTCTGGTTGACAATGCGGCAGTGACGTATCGACGGCATGTACTCGCACAGCTTGCGTAGCCTTGGCAAATCGGCCTCCTGGATATCGTCAACAGTAAGGTGCCTTAGCATGCTGTGTCTTCCCCAGGGCTCAAACATATGACTTGTAACCACCGTGCCCACCGTGCCGCTTCTCACGCATACCTTGAGAGAGTGCAAATGCGGCAGTGTTGACAGCAGCTGTATAAGGGCTGGGAACGACAGATACACGCCACAAAGACTAAGATCGTGCAGATTCGTGCACACCCACGGGCTGCTCGCCAGCTTGGGTGCCCAGTTGTCCCACCTCTTGTGCTTGCGCAGGCTGAACATCTTTGGCGGCTCAAAGTGCGTTGCCTTCCAGATAAAGCTGTCGCTAAGCATCTCGCCGATTGGCGAGATCTGCTGCACAATGTGGAGTCGCCGCAGGTTGCGCATGCCCTTGAGCAGCGCCTCGAGCCCCGAGTTGTTAATCTGGTGCTCGACGGGCGACTCGGGCTGCACCATCAAAACCTCGAGCTTGGGACATGTGGTCACGAGCTTGCGGCACTGCTCGTTGGTCAGCACTGACACGATCAGTCCGCGCAGATGCGGCCACTCGTACCGGAAGAACTCCTCGAGCGCAATCTCGCAGCGCGAAAGCGGACTGGCGTTGCACCGCAGCATCAGCCGGGTCAGGTTGGGCAGTGCGCGTGGACTCAGACACAAAAGCGACGGCAAAGAGTCACTGGCATCGATTCCCAGACACAGCGTCTCAAGCGACGACGGAAAGCACAGCTGCTTGGACAACATCTCAATATGCGCGGCAGGTATCCGGTCTATCCTCAGCTCTTTGAGCATAGTCTGTGTGCGCAAAAGCGACGCGTAGAATACGCCGAGCTCATCCGGCTGGTACTGCATCCGCATGCGTGCAAATCCATCGCCCTTGATCGCCTGCAGCACGTTGTAGTCGCCCAAAAGATGCGAAAACCGCCTCCGGTCGCTTTCCCCGAGCTGATCTGTGTATGAGATTGAAAGGTCGCGCATCCGCGGCACGCTCAGCGCCCACTTGGCTACGTCCCGCCAGGGCAAATACGAGTTATCGACGGTTAGCGCCGATAGGTTTGGCATGCACCGTGCCAGGTCGATGATGCGGATGTCAACGGGTGTGTATAGGAATCTGACGGACATTGTCTCGAGCTTGGGCCACTCCACCTCGAGCCATGCGCCGATAATCGCCACTTCTGTCGGTGAGTCCAGCCATTCGGGTATCTCACGTCTGCTCTGTCTTGTTTGAAAATGTATCTGCTTAACGTGATCTCTGTGGTACGTCTGTATGTGCGCTGCGACAGCGCCGCAGTCCCTGTATTCGTATATGTATATTGCCTCCCACAGAAGTGGCGACACGAGTGCTCGCCAGCTCTGAGATACCTGGGCTAATCGCCGCCGTGCGCGCGTATCGCAGTACTCGGCCACTCGTCGGTACACTGGTGTAGGCAGCTTAAGGTAGCTCCGGATGGTACAGTCCTTGAGCGACGTGATGCTCACGGCGTGCTTTGTTGTCGGCACAGTCTGCTCGGTGTCAACTGGCACTGGCATGGCCATTGCTGACGTGTCTGCGGACATTATCAGGAGGAATAGTGAACGAAAAAAAGGAATAAATTATTTAGAGATGGTTAATAGGAAAACAAGGAAAAGGGATGATGCAAAACAGAAACGGAGATCGAACTTGTCTACCAAAAAAGCTGTTGTTGTTTTTTCTGCTTGACTTGTTTACAAAATTTTGGCTCTGCCAAGCGATCACTGGTGCAAATGCATGTAGGCAACAAAATACCCGAAAAAAACTCTAGCCTGTGCATTCAGCAAGCCTAAAGAAAGTCGTTTGAACAAAGAAGTAAAGTGCGTCAGGCCTTCCCTTAGAAAAAAAAGAGCTAGGAATGGAGGTTTCCAAGAAAGAGATGCCCGGCTGAAAAAAAAAGAGGGATGCGGCAGGCGATGCTTTTCCCCCTTTGTTACAAGAAAAGGGAGAAATGGTTTGGCAATCAAAGATACAACGACGTTGTTTCGACGCAATCCAAAGCCTCGTCACTACTCTTTCAAGCAAGAACAATTCAGCAAGAAGCAGTAGCTGTCAGTATTGTTATACGACCAATTCTTGTTTACTTTATGCAATTGGAGTCAAGGGTTACTTGACAGTATCAAATTAGTAGAGTTTATTCGGTTAATGTACAGGCAATGCAGCAAGGGATTAGAAACGCTCAGGTATTTTTAAGCACACGCACACTGCATTATATCATGTTTGGTTTACAGCGAAATCTGTTTATAATACGTTTCTAATCAATACTGTCATTGAAACCCGAATAATAGGTTGTAGTGCATCTACAGGTGTAATATATTAAAATTTAAACTGTATTATGTGCTATTTCTACACCCTTTCCAACTACGTAAAAGTAAAAAATATTTAAAAACGCGTAGAATGTAACGAATGAATTTTTATTTAATAAATAATAAATACTATTGAAACTTAAGTTTGTATGTTAAATATAATATTTTACACAATAATTATAACATACGAAGCCGTGCAGATACACATATTGAAGAATTTCAAGTTGTATAGACTACTACAAAATATGAGTTGTCCTAGAGTATGATGCAACAGTTATTAGAATTTGAATTATTGTAGTTGTTATACCTATGGTCGCAAAGATCTATATCCATATAAGAGTTATCGTAGCCTTTGCCCTTTCCGTTAATCATGGTTGTTAAAGCTTCGAGATGATATGTAAAGAATAAAAGTATAAAATTGGTATTTAGTTGAAGAAAAAAGTGCTACCAAATATGTTAATAAATGTGGACTATCTTTCGTAAGATAATGGAGCGGGCGACTATTTATACAGCAGAATTTACAATCCACGAGCTTACTTGCTTTTTTTTCAACATATCTCTTGCTTTTACATTGTGCATTGGCCAATTCCATATTATTAAAGGCAATGTAAATAACACGAATAAATAATAAAAAATACATGCTTTTTGAAAAACAAATATGGATATATTTATTCTACAAAACAACAGCGGTAAGCTCGCGTTGCACATGCGCCAGACGAGACTCGAGGTCGGCTTGCATAGCTTTCTTTGCAGCCAGCGCACTCCTCAGCTGCTCAATCTCGGTCCTAATGGCATCCATCGACCCCTTGCGTGCCATATCAGTGGTCGAAATAACCGCACGCATAGCGCCGGTCGGGTTGTGCGGCAAAGGCGGGCCAAGCTTAGGCGACGACTCCAGCGACGATACGCTTGACGCAGATGACAAAGGCGGCGACGACGACACAGCAGAAGAATGGATGTCCATTGACGCGCTGTTGGACAGCCTGACGACGTCCCATAGTACGCCGCTCTCCACGCTCTCGCCGAGCGACCCAAACTCGTCTATATCGCTGTCCCAAGGCTCAGTAGTCGTGGACATGGTAAGTGCGCGACTCGCCTTATCCTCCTCCTCCTCCTCCTCCTCCTCCTCCTCTTCTTCATCGTAGTCGCTCGCACCATGCTCCGCACTCCGCGACACAGCGCTCAAAACATGTTTGGTTCGACGCGAGCTGTCGGGGCGCGAGGCAGCCGGCGACTCGGCGACGCCCAGTCTGAGCAAGTACGTGTGGTACTTGTACAAAGCTGGGCGGTGCGAGATGGTGATCAGCGTGATGCCCAGGCGCTTGGCGTGCTCGTACATCAGACCCTCGACGTCGGCGCTAACGGCGCTGGTGCACTCGTCGAGCACGGCGAAGCGCGGCAGGTGGTAGAACAGACGCGCTAGATTGATTCTCTGCTTCTCGCCGCCGCTCAGCACGTCCTTCCACTCCTTGCGGGCAGCCAGTCCGCCCTCGCGTGCAGGCAGGTACGAGAGATGCACGGCGTGCAGCACCTCGACCAGCTCCTCGTCCGTACGTCCCAGGGCCTGCATCTGCGCGTGCGTGTGTGGGTAGATGATCTGGTCGCGCAGCGTTCCGAGCGCCAGGTAGGGCCGCTGCGGGATGTATATGATCTCGGCGGGCTCTGGCCGCTCGACGATGCCCGAGAACACGGGCCACAGGCCGCTGAGAACGCGCAGCACGGAGGTTTTCCCGACGCCGTTGGGACCCGAGATCATCCAGTGCTGGCCGCGGCGCACTTCCCAGGTCAGCGGGCGGACCAGCAGCTCGCCGGCGACGTCCGGGTCGACGCTGGGCGCAACAATGGGCACGTTGGTAAAGCGGATGCCGTCGATGTCCTCGTACAGCGCGCCCTGCAAGCTGCTGAGCGCAAAGTCTGGGTAGAGAGAGGGGTCATGTGCAGAGGGCTTCTCGTACTCGTCTCGACGCAGGGCGTGCAGGGTGCTGATAAGCGAGTACACGCGGCTGGTGTACCCGGTCAGCTCCATGGCCTCCTTGATCGAGTACATTATGCGGCCGCCGGCGTCGGACAGGTTGACCAGGATACGCTTGTTGGTGACAAAGCGCTGCGTGCGGGAGCCTCCGTCGCTGGCGGCGGCTGGGCGCACAAAGAAGGGCAGGGCGCAGGCCAGGTAGCCAAAGGCCGACCACGTGTACTTGATCACCATGTCCTCCAGCACAACGTGAGAGATCTTGCGGCTGGCCACCGAGCGGGCGTGCGCCAGAAGACGCTGCAGGCTTCCCTGCAGCTGCTCCTCCTCGCGTTTCTCTCCGCGGTAGAAGGCGATTTCCTCGGCGTTGGTGATGACGCGTGAGTGGTTTGCGCGGAACTCGCCCTCGAGCTTCGCCTGCGCCGCAGCCATCTTGCCGAAGGGCGGCGTCCAGGCGCGCAGAAGACTGGCGGTGGCCATGTACATGGCGAACATGCCCAGGGTGCCTTGCAGCCCGACGCCGCGCACCAGCTGAATGTTGAAAACGACGGTGTCCAGCGTGGGCTTGCCCAGGTTGGACAGGAAGGCGGCCAGCTTGGTGCAGAAGCGGGCGATATCCGTGGTGATGAACTGGTCCGGATTGGCAATGCGGCGGTCGAGCGCCAGCAGTTTGTGGTACGTCAGCGAGTCGCCCAAGTACAGGTCGTGGACGTACTGCGTGAGGCGCGTGCGGAAAGCCAGCGCCAGCTTGCACTCCAGGAAGCGGATCATGCTGTTGGTGTACGTGGCCGGCACGGCGATTGCAAACCAGGAGACCAGGCCCGTGAGGAACTTGCCGCCCTGCCCACGCACCAGGTGCTTGACGATTTTGCCATCCAGCTCGGCCACGATGACGCTCAGCCAGGTACGCAGCACGAGGAACAGTGTGTGCGTTGCTATTATTGCCGCCTCCTTGCTGGCCAGCGACGGGATCAGAATGCGTCGCAGGGCGCGCAGCTGCTGCAGGAACGCGCGGTCGAGCTTGGCCGACACGCCGCCGCCATGCTTGCGTCTCTGCTGTGCGTTCGACTCTGATGCCTCTGCAGCGTCGCCCGGCTGCGCCGCAGTTTTGTCGATTAGGTCGGGCGAAAAGTACTCTGCGTCTCTGTCGAACCTGCGCTCGCGCTCGTCGGCCTCCGTCCACTGCGCCGCCGTGTATGACGACGCCGCGGCGGCTCCGCGTAGATTGCCCATGCTTGTTCCGCTGACTGCGTCGGAGGCGTTCAGCATGCTCTTCTTGGCCTTCTCGGCCGTCCGCCGGTGCTGCGTGTAGCTGTACGCTACCACCGCTAAAGAGAGCAGCGCTGCGCTGCCCAGGGTGCGCAGCGGAAGCTCGCCGCCTGTTGGTTTGGAGTTTACTGCCGGCATGTGGGCGTGCAACGATGGTGTTTGTAAAAGTACAAAGTGTAAATATAGAAAAAGAAGAAAAAAAGTGAAGATAAAGTGAGGTTATTGACAAAGCGCAAGGTGTGCACAGACGGCATTTGTACCACAGACATGTGCCACATCGTATTGCCTGAGGC
>JANBSE010000083.1:0-22173 GCA_027578475.1 Coemansia sp. RSA 2607
TCTGGGAATCGCGGTACACCCGAAACAGAGCTGAGAGAAAAAGTCCAGAAACATTTTGGTACAAAAGGAATAAATGATAGCACAGCAAAAAACTGCAAGAGTGGGTAAGAGCAAGAACGCGTATATTTGTTGTTCCAGCGATGACATCTGGATAAGATGTCAGGTGCAATTGTTTATAAACCATCTGTGCAAAAGGCACACTAGACTTGCATGTTCGGGAGAGGGAGGGAGACCATCTGCTATTCAGAGCACCATTGTTCGCGTCAAATAGCAACATTTCGCTGTAATCAGAAATCATTTCTGCGCAACACATATTGCAGCGCGGATAACCATCACTGCCGTTGATTCTGATCAAAAAGTTCTGCAGATGACTAAATCAACAGCAGCAATCTTTATCGTAAACAACCTATTTTCGCAAATCGTAAACAAGTCGACAATTCGGTCCCTTGTTTCCCTTTTGGCGCTTTATATTCATTTTTATCATTGATACAATTATTAGTCAGGCAACTCCCCCTTATTTGTCTTACATTACATTCACTTAATGAACTCATCTCAAATAAAGCTGCAAAACACCGAGGTCGTCGTCGGCCTCGTTGGCAGCCAGAGCATAGCACGGCCAGGCGACACGTCAAAGTACTTTACTCGCACGGCGAATTCAGACTCGGAACGAGTATATGTCGATGGGTGCACAACCGATGCGGCCAGCCTGTTCTCGGTTGGCAACCTACAGAGCTATGTCAAACACGCCGTAGAAGGTATGGAGGGAATATGTATAGTGCTAGCAATTAAAAAAAACGTGAAAGCAATGAATGTATGCTAAATATAATACAATATCGATTTAAACCGATTTAGGTGGGACTTCGGCGCTGTTCATGTCGGGCGCAGGGGTCACGCGGCTGGGCGACTACGACCGGCGGAAGCTTATGCGCGATTTCTGCCGAAGCATCGGCCAGTGTATGGCGCACTTTGACCCAGACCTCAGCATGACCTATGCCTTTGTCGGCGTTACCGACGGCCGGGTAGTCGACTTTCACCGCGACCGCAACGTAAATATGGACAAGATTGTGCACGGCCTAGGCGACCTGCAACATGAAGTTGACGACTGGGAGCACACTGAGCAAAAGATTCTGCGTGGTGCCACGCTTCCTTTTATTTTGTCGCTGCACTTTGAGAGCCTCAAGGGTGCGCCCACTAATGGTCACTTGTGCCTTGTAGATATGGGCCTTGTCAGTTGGGCGCCGACAGGAATTGCAAGAGACACTGCAAATGAGCCGTCGGGTAATTCTAACAAGCTGCAGCAGTCGGTCAGATCGTTCTCGACGCTGATCCACCTGCTGGCCAACGACGCAATTTTAAGCGGTGCGACAGTTCCAAACAACGCGCTAATTGGTCTTTCTGCTGAATTCCTATATGGAGAGTGCAAAACGGCCTTTATCCTTTATCTCAATACCGACGAAGGTGCCAACGACGAGTTGGGTGCGTCTGTTGACTTGATTAAGTCACTGCGCAAGCTACGGAGCCGCGAGATCATCCGCACAGTCGACCGCCGTGTGTTGTTCTTCTACGAAAAGGCAAAATATTACCAGGGCGAAAAATACCGGCTTCAGGACGAGTTGACCGATATGCAGGAAGAGAAAGAACAGCTTGAAAAGGATCTAGACGATATACAGCGAGACTTTGGCGAAGAGCGTGAAGCACTTTCAAAGGAAGTTGGGCACTGGCAGGAAAAGAGCAAGGCGCTCGAAGACGCTATTGAGACACTCAAGTCTCAGTCAGCAGGAATTGAGGCTGACGCGCAGTGGGAGAACGCCAAGCTGGTTACTGAAAAGCTGGCACTAAAGGACGAGCTGCGCAATGCCGAAATCGAGATGAACGCTGCTGAAGACGCCAAGTCAAAGCTGCTCGATCTGTATGAAAACATGCAGACTTCTTACAGCAATTTGGACTCGGTCTACAGTGAGCTTCTTGCTGCCTACAAGCACCTCAAGGAGCGGTTTGGCCAGTTGGCCGACGACAACACGTCGCAGCGGGAATATGCAGCCGAGCTTGAGTCGCAGATCAAGGAGAAGGAAAAAGAACTTGCAAACGTAAGGGCCGAGATGGACAGAGCTGCTGCTGCTCACAAAAAGCGCACTGAGGAAGTCGAGGCACAACACGCTCAGGAAACCAGCGACCTAGAATCTCAGCTGAGCGCTGCCAACCAGAAAGCGGCCGAGTTAAGCGCAAAGGTCACACAACTCGAAACCAGGACAAAGTCGCTGTCGATATCGCAATCTAAGGAGGCAGCTGAACTGCAGACGACAATTCAGGAGCTGTCATCTGAGCTTGAGGAAGTTCAGCGTCAGTCTGCAGCTGAATCATCAAATCTGACTAGCTCTCTGCGTTCTGCAGAAAAGTTAATAAAGCGCCTCGAAGACGAGCGACTTAAGCTGACTAGCCGCGTTGAAGAGCTACTGGCAAACAACGAGGTGCAGGCCGAAATGGGATCAAAGGAGGCACTGTGGATCAGAGAGCGCGAGCAGCTGATGCGCCAGATTACGCGGCTTCAGCGGACAGCTGAGAATGCTGAGCGCAGGGAAGCAGAGCTGCGTGAGGAGAGCGAGAGCCAGTGGGCTGCGTGGGAGTCTGAAAAGAACCGGAACCACGAAAAGTACCTCAAGCTTAAGGACAGATTCCGTGAAGCAGTCGACTATGCTGATGATATTCAGGTCAAGCTTGATGACGAGCGAGGAAAGACTGGCGACACTAGTTCTGACGATCTTAGCATTGCAAAACCTAATGGAAAGCCATCAAGCAAGCCTGCAGGCAAGCAGCAGCGGAGGAAGGCTGCGCCCAAGGGATCTATTCCTGCACCATTGCCTATTGATTCTGACATCATGGCCAAATCTGTTCAATTTGCTGGTTCGACTGTGCAACCTGACGAAGAGGATGCAGGGATGGATATCGACACGCCAGTTGCGCCGACACATGCGATAAACAGTGATGAGCCTGAGCCGGAATCTGAAGCTATGCCTTCCAGACGTCGAGCAAGCATGCGAAGCCGCACGTCACAGCCAGACTACACTGAGCCTGACGTCAATGATAACTTTGGACTGGAAGACCTCGAGCCAGTTGGCCGCACACGCAAACCAAGAGGCAGAGGACGGGGTAAGGCGACACCTGCAACAACAGCTACTGCTACTACTGCTGCTGAACCCGAGGTCTTGGCAGATAACGATGGTGACAGCGATGACTCGGAGATCACATTCAACACATCATCGATGCAGCCACCACCTGAGCCTGCACCGGGTCCCAAGCCACGCCGCAAGGCACCACGCAGCAAAAAATCAGCCCAAGAGCTAAATGCAGAGCTGACCACTCAGCCAGCCAGAAAGCGCGGTGGCAGAAAGCCAGCAGCGGCAGCAGCCGTTACCCTCGAAGACTCAACAGAAGAGACAGCTACTGAGCAGCCAGTCAAGAGCACGTCACCCAAGCGCAAACGCGGCGAGCGGCCGCAGGTTCCCAAGTTTAACATCCCAGGGGCTGCAGCCTCTGCAATGCCCCTGCCGGTGCCAATAGCAGGCGCACCAAGCGGTGGTGCAGGCTCTAATGCGCTGAAGAAGAAGCGCAAGGTCAACTTGTCGCGCATGCGCAGCATGTTAGGCTTTAATGCAGACGTATCAGCCTTAACTGCGACAAACTCAAGCCAGGCTGTCAAGTTTACTGTGCCAAAGATCAGATCCTCTACGACCACTGCTGCTGAATCATCTGCAGCGGCCGATTCAGGTGACTCTGACTGACCGACTGACCGACACTGAGCAGTGGCTAGCACGTAGTAGCCCTGATCCGACTTTTTTTTTTGTCTCTGTCGTCATATCTTTCGGTTCTGCGAGCATGATTGCCGCGCGGTTGCCTCGCTCTTTTTAAGCTCCACGCTGTGTATACTCTTCCCTTTTTCTTATAGCTTTTTCTACCTTTGCCATCTTTCTTTTCCTCTTACTATATATTGCTACTCTGCACATTTTTAACCTTTTATCTTTCATCTTTGATACGTGGTTTATTCAACAATGGCCGGCAGCGAGACAAAGTCGAAAAAAGCGATTGTATTTGTGGCAAATGGCACAGAGGAAATGGAAGCGACGATTACAATCGATGTTCTCCGGCGCGCCGGTATTCAGGTACTCGTTTTGAGTGTTGAGGCGGATAGTGGGCCTGTGACATGCAGCCGCAACGTCCGGATAGTCCCCGATGCCATCTTGGGCGACGATTCAATAAAGATCGCCACATATGATTGTGTGGTTGTTCCTGGCGGGGCGCAGGGCGCCGAGACGCTGTCGCAGAACGACCAGGTCAAATCTATACTGGCCGAGTTTCATGCACGAAACAAGGTAGTTGCTGCAATCTGCGCCGGCTCGCTAGCGATCAAGAGCGCTGGGATCCAAGATAAAGTACCTCAGCCGCTGTCTCTGACGTCGCATCCGAGTGTTAGGGACCAGCTTGAAAACGACTTTGTCTACAAGGAGGATCGCGTTGTGGTTGACACCAACCTTGTTACTAGCAGAGGCCCAGGAACGACATTCGAGTTTGCGCTGGCGCTGGTCCGTCTTCTAGTCGGCGAGGACAAGGCGCGCGAGGTGGCAGGACCGATGATGCTCAACTTTGACATATAATTCTACAAGTGCTCTTTTCTGTCATTGCCATTCTCTTCCCTAATAGCATTCTCTGTCCATTTAGCAACCGGGCTGTGCAAATATATTATAGTAACCACATTAACTGGTGTATTGACGTCTAAAGCCCTTTACTTAGGTCAAAGTACGTCGAGCGTTTGGCTCCAGCGTCGTCACTGTCGTTATCAGAATCAGCTTCTGCATCACCTGGCAAAGAGCGGCGTAGCGACTTGTCCAGGGCACCAACGCCCAAAAGATACTTTTCGACGTCCTTACGTTTAGCGCGCAATCCACCGAGACTATCAAGCTTAACCAGTTGGCCCTTCACATCGCTGTTGTGATAAACCAGCAGCGTCGGCAGATTAGCGTCGGGATAGTTTGCAATACACTCAACAGACACAATCTTGACAAACTTTGTAGCGCGATACTGCTGAGCTATCTCGGAAAGGAATCGGTTCATCAATTTGCACGCCGGGATGCTATCGCGGAACAGATGCACGACGACCCAGGCAGATTCGCTGGCGTCGGTGACTTCGCCTGCGTAATCTGGTTTTGAGATCTGTGTAAGCTCGCCAAACTTTTCCTTAGATAGCTGTGCTTTGAATTCTGCAAATCGCTGGGCGCGGTAGTGTGCAAGTACTTCGTCGTCTTCTTCATCTTCAAGCTCGTCAAGTTCGTCGAGATCAAGTTTCTCAAGCCTTTGGGATTCTTCCTCCTGTGCGCGCTCGACAGCTGAGTCGTAGATGTCGTTTTGCGTGATTTTGATCTGCTTTGGCAGTATACCGTGTTTGCGCAAGATGTCGTTCCACTCTGTATCTTCGTTAGGATTCATTTCTAGAAATGCACTACCGGTTTAATTTGTTTAACAAGTAAAGTGAAAGCTGCGTTAACGATTGGTAGAAAGCGGATAAAAAGATGGATTGGGCGCAATTGTGCTGATTGTGTAGTAATAAAAATTATGACTTTAACTTGTGGGCTGCTTGATCTTCCAAACACATGATTTTTTAAATATTCATTCAAGTAGATTTTTTATGTTAATAATTTGTAAAACAATAAAAGTAAAGGCAAATGGAATGTATATTAACTTCAAATAAAAAAGTTAAGAAAACGCAGAAATATAAAGGTCTTCCCAATGAAATATTAGTAATAATGTATTATAAGTAGCCTTTATTGATGACATGCAGAACTCAAGTAGAATTAACCGAAACAACAATTTAAAACTTAAAATTCGCAATAAACATATATTTACTATTAATATACTAGTAGTTTCATTATTGCATGCATGGTTAAACAAATATTGGAGTCGCTGAGTTGAAAGCTATTGAGATCGGGGACTTAAGCCGATTTATTTTGTGCAAAGTAATGTTTAACAATTTTGACGCATGGTGTTTGCTCGTTAAAATAATTGAATTTGCACAACAAAAATTTAATAACTACACAATTACATTTTGAAATTTTTGGAAAATATTAGTTTAAATTTGTGATCAATATTAAAAATGAAAACCTTCAAATTACATTAGTGAGTTAATAAAATACTATACATTTATAATGCATACTGTTTTAAAGATCTTTTATTTGCACAATTACAGTGGCAACAAAAAGTGTATCAATGTTTTTTACTTTTGACTTTGAAGAGTGATATCTCCATAAGTTGACTAGATATAACCAAGATGTTATTTTTATATGAAAGCCCTATTGTGATAGTACAGGTTGCAAATAAAATCACTTGTTTAGCTCTACTCTATACAAAGTTATGGGCCTTTGAAACTGACCTCTGCATTGATACACTTTTTTTTCCCGCTCATTAAAAATAAAATATTAATTTATTAAAAACCGAAACTAAGACCAAGTCAAACAATAAATAAATTGTAACAATTAGACCCTATTTCTGTTTACTAATAACAATTTGTTTTATTTTTTAATTAGATTTCAGCAATAGATTACCAGTATTCTATCAAGCTATTGGGTAGCAAGCAATCATAACATTACCACTAATTCTTAAGCTTTACCCACAAAGTAAATATTGTAGTCAAATGCTACGACTGTGTAGGTTACACTACAGTATTATTTAGCTTTTAAAGTAGCCATAAATATTAAGATATAGTATCATAATTGATGTG
The DNA here is from genome assembly GCA_027578475.1 of Coemansia sp. RSA 2607. Lineage (NCBI taxonomy): Eukaryota > Fungi > Kickxellomycota > Kickxellomycetes > Kickxellales > Kickxellaceae > Coemansia > Coemansia sp. RSA 2607. Next base: position 6,767 of record JANBSE010000083.1, read on the forward strand.
AGTATTTCAGTAGATTACCATTAAATCAATTGTAATTCAATGATCAGTTAATCTAAAATTCAGATTACCTTGCATATTGTTCTTAAAGTTAATCTAGTACTTTGTGATTTTGATTTATAAAGTTTAATTAACTCCTCTAACTGTGATGCAACTCCAAAGTTTGATGCTTTAATAACCATTTATGACTGTTTTTCTAACAAGGCACTGTTGATCTTTCCCATCATCTTTTTACTAGTGGTAAAAGTGCTTAAACAAACTTGATAGACTAATATTAATATTATAAAACAATTAAACATCTTTTTTAGCTATCTAGAACCCAGTTATTTTTGACATTTGCATAGACAAAAAAATTCCTAAATACTTTAAAAAAAGATGCAGATTCTTTAGGCAAAGGTTTGAACTCTATTTTTTCCATAAGACATAAAAAGTATTATGCCAAGGTCCACAGACATATCAAGCTTTTACATAAGCAATTTGACAATTTATACTGCAGTATCTTCACCTCTATGTATTTAAAAGTGATTACTCTCCAGTCAGTCTAATTGAATTAGCTCTGAGTGGTTGCCTGATTTTGCAATACAATGCCCTGAATGTGGTTTAGTAACAATAAACTGCACAGTAGCAATGTTTTCACAAGTTTTTCAACAATTTTTCTGTAGCTATTGCCACACCTGACCAGCTGGAAGGCACTGTTTTTACTGATATTTCTAATGATTATTATGGCATGTATAAATATATAAAAAGTAGTAAAATAAGTAATATTACAAGCAAATTAAGTAAATAAGTTAATTTGGTTAAGCTTATTAAAGAATGACTAGGTGAAAAAAATTAATGAAACAAATAATAATATTTTTTATGAGCAGGAAAAAAAGTGTATCAATGCTAAGGTCAGTTTCAAATGCCCATAACTTTGTATAGAGTTGAGCTAAACACGTGATTCCATTTGCAACATGTACTATCACAATAGGGCTTTCATATAAAAATAGCATCTTGGTTATACCTTGTTTACTTGTGGAGATAGTACTCTTCAAAGTCAAAAGTAAAAAACATTGATACACTTTTTGTTGCCACTGTATATTTTTTGAATATCTAACAACAAAACAAACCTGCTAACTTATAAGTAATTGTTGTCAGTCTTTTATTGTGTTTTTATATTTTAGCACTTCATTACAAATCTCAATTTTTAAGAAATCAGTGCCAGAAATTAATTTGGCATTTATGCAAACTATTTTTTTAATAAAGAACTTCCAGATCAAAATAAAAAATTGCAGTAATAGAAAGTACACCATGTGTAGTACGCATTTTGAAGATATAATAAACATATTTAAAGTAATTTTTAAGCGCAGTACACAAAATATTTACATTTTTTTTTATTTTTATATAAATTGCATTATATTCAAATTTTAACATATTAATTCCAATTACATAAATACAGGGCTGACAAAAAGATTGAGGTATTTTATTTTTTAGTATAACAAAATTTAAATTTTCTAATTAATAAAACAACTAATATTCTCTAGTATTTTTAATGTAACATACTAACACAGTATTCTATTGGTTTATTTAATACTAGTATTATACGGATTAGAAATATTATTTTAATAAATATAAATAACAATCACAAAATTAATAAAATATTAAAATTTAATAAATGAACTATATTTTAAGCTGCAAAAAATAAATATTTTTAAAACCTAAAATATTTAAAGACAAAATACAACATACAACACTGTATAAAAAAGTGCATTTTGTTTTATATTTGCAAGTACTGAAGCCAAAATATTTTATATAATGCTTTTTCCAAATTGGGCATTTACTCTATAAAAATTGGCTTCTTTGTTAATGCAATAAAAATCAATACTTAATAAAAACATGCCAACAAACACATAAAATGTAGCATGTATGCTCTACTGTTAGGTAAAAACAATTGATAATTCTTTGGCTAAAATATTAATCCGCAGTAGACAAAAGCTTAGTTTTATTCTCGATTAACTTGATATTAAAATCAGATAATATAAAGGTTTTTATTTTCTACACCAAATAACAATATAAATTTACAAATATTTAAAGTTAAGTAATGTACTTGTTGAGTATTGCATTGCAAAAAAATAAATTAAATTTAAGCAGTAAACGCGGTCTGGGCAGAATAAAGTTTGTAAATTTAACACTCAAATAAGTCTAAAAACTCCGATTACAATTGTCTTTAGTCCAGCAAGTTACACAGTTGTTTAAGCTAAGTAATAAAATTCTATGATTTGAATGTTAGAAAAATTAAAAAGAATTGAGGTATTCAATTGTTTAGGTGTTTTTTCCTCGAACTTTTTGCCAGCCCTGTAGTTTAAAACATATCTTGTTGATTAATTTGTTTTTAAAAAGATTGCTTTTTGTAATTAATTTGTTTGTAAAATACTACGTTTATTAAAGAAAAACATTGTTTGAAAAAACAATGTTTATTAAAGATTAATTAATTTGTTTATACAATGTTTATTAAAAATTAATTAATTTGTTTATGCAATGTTTATTAAAAATTAATTAATTTGTTTATACAATGTTTACTTAAGATTTATTAATTTGTTAATACAATGTCTACTAAAAATTTATTAATTTGTTAATACAATGTCTACTAAAAAATTAATTTGTTTTTATAATACAATGTTTATTAAAAACTTATTTGTTTGTATAAACAATGTTTATTAAAAACTTATTTGTTTGTATAAACAATGTTTATTAAAAATTATTTTTGTTTGTAAAAAAATAGTTGTCAAACATATTAATAATTTAATAGACTTTTTTACTTTTTTAATCTTTTTTGTGACAACATTTTACATTTTTTATATTAGTCCAAAAACAATTTGAAATATATTTTAATATTTTTTTTTATAAAAAATTTATTTAAATTATCTTTAAAATTATTCTCCATATTTTGACAATTTCACATATTTGAAAAACGCTTGAAGTAGTATAATCATTGTTTAAATATTAAAATACAACTTAGCTATTGTTGTTATAATTATTTTAGAATAATTTTATTATGACTTCAAGAATGATTAATGATAACTTATATTGCATTCAGGATATAAGAGATTATATTATACTGCAATTCAAAAGTAACACAAAATTAGATGATGTTATTGCTAGCCTTGTAAAAGAAAATATAAATGAGACAATTATTACTGCTTGTATTTTATCTACTGAATATTTCGCAAATTATGTATACATAAAAAAAGAATTAGTGATTATTACCAGAGATAACTTTCCTTTTATTTACAAAATTATGTTTTATTTTAATTATCATACTCTTTTATCTAGTATTAATATAGAAAAAGATATACCGAAATATATTGTAAGAGCATTGCTAAATTATTTTATACAAGGACAAAACAACCCTAATTTTTTTGATGATATTTTATCACCATTTAGTAAATTAAACATAACTGTTTGTAATAATAACATTTTGATTAATATGCATAAATGGGTTGAAAATTATAAGCCTAATCAATAATTTACAGTGGCAGGAGAAGGTCCATCACCATTTTCGACTATTGACTTTGAAGAGTAATATCTCAGCAAGTAGTCAAGTTAATAAGAGGCAGCTAATTTTATTTGAAAGCCCTATTGTGATAGTACAAATTGCAAATAGAACTACGTGCTTAGATTTACTAAATAAAAAGTTGTGGGCATTTGAAAATCACCTCTGCATTGATAAACCTTTTCCTGCTGTTTGAAAAATAATAAATTTAATAAATTAAAATTATTTAATCTTTCATTGAATGCTCTTTGTATTAACTAACTTTTGTGTAACAACCCAGTCCATTGTCTGTTACTATGTACTAGCTTTTCTTGGTGATTGTGTATTATGTTTCCCCATTTCTTACCCAGTGTTTGTTCACACCAACAGGTAGTCACATATCATAACACTGGCAGATATTCTTGTCCATAACTTACATGTCATTAATAATTATCAATTTTAGAGACAGTGCAGGTTACCTCTTAATTTTAAATGGCTGCTGAGTTTGCCATCCCTAAAATAGTTTGGTGCTATGCTTGGTGTTACTATTCTGATAAACAACATTTATTAAATTCTAATTTCATAATCAGTTAATTAAAAAGATTACATTAGAGATTATTCTCCAGGTCATGCTGATCATGTGTATTGTTGTTTTAGTCAATTTAATCAATTCTTTTGGCAGTGATGCATTTTAAAGTTTAAAGTTTTTTCCTTCATATTTTACTGTGACTCCAACATGGCTCTATTTTGTTTTCTCTGCATCATTTTCCAGCTATAAATTAGTATATTTATATCAAACACATTAAAACTAATATGTTAAGACCACAAAACACATTTTTATTTGACTAGAGTGCATTCCTTGTTGACATTTGCTTGGTCAAAATGCTTACTCTCATTTATTGAAAAAGACTAATGCTTTTTTATTCTTAGATTACAACACCATTTCTTTGCAAATGATCCATTATGTACTATAACAAGATGTTCACATGTGAAAAGCTACTTATCAAACAATTTGGTAACATTTGCTGTTGTTTTCATTTTTCCAGCTATTAAAATATGATTGCAAGTTGGTCTACACCACACAATAATCTTTTGTGGGTAGCCTAGTTTTGCAACAAAGTTCTTTGAAAACAATCAGATATTAAGAGAATACACTGTGGCTATACTTAGGTAAAGTTTATTAACAATTTTTTAGGAGCTACCACCACTGTTGTATTGCTAAAAGATACAATTCTTATTTTATTTTTATGTCAGGTATGTGCTAAGATAAATGGGTTAAAGTGCAATAAATGAGTAATGGTACATGCAGAGAATGTAGGGTCATTAAATAAAAATTTGTTAATTAGACTTATGCTTGTTAATTAAATTAAAGAAACAATTCTTATTTTTTATGAGTAGCAGGTAAAAGTGTATTAATGCTCACATCATTTTTAGATGCCTATAACTTTCTAGCCAGTTAGGCTAGACACGTAATTCTATTTTTAATGTGTACCGCAAAAATAGGGATTTCAAAAAAAAAAAATTAGCCTCTTGTTACAAACTTGTCTGCTTGCTGAAATATTACTCTTTAAAGTCAAAAGTCAAAAACATTGATACACTTTTTTCACCGACTGTATATTTTGTTTCAGCTCATAAAAAAGTTTATTAAATATTAATATTTTTATTTTGTCTTAATTGTGTTATTAAAGATAGTGAATAAATATATATCATTTGAAATTGATTATTAAAAATAACTTTGTAGAGTATGATGTACAGGGCTGGCAAAAAGAAAAAGGAATTTCTCTTTTTTGCACAACAAAATTTAAATTAACTTATTAATAAAACAAATACAAATTTTTACCAATTTTTTAGTATAACTTACTTGGACAGAACTTTACAAGTTTTTTTAAAAATATTTTTTTAAGAATTAAAAATAATATTTTAATAAATATTAAAATGCAATCACAAAATTAATTAAATATTAAAATATAATAAATAAACTTTACTTTGAGCTGCGGTAAGTAATACTTTTTTAAATTTTATAATATTTTAACACAACATACAACATATAGCACACTTTATATAATTACATTTTGTTTTACATTTGCAGGTACAGTAGACAAAATATTTAATATTAAGTTTTTATCAAATTTGACCATTTACTGAATAAAAAATGAGATTTTTGATAATTCATTAAAAAATCAATACTTAATAGAAACAAAACAAAAAACATTTAAAATGTAGCATGTACGCTCTACTGTTAAGTGAAAACAAATAAAATTTTTTTAGGGTAAAAGGTTTAGTTTCAGTAGACAAAAGCGTAGTTTTTTACTATATTTACTTAATATTAAAATCAAATATTTTAAACTTAATTTTTTTATTTTCTACACCAAATGACAATATAAATTAACAAAAATTTAAAGTTAAATAATTTACTTGTTGAGTTTTGCAATGCGCAAAATAAAAATAAATTCAATCAGTAAACGCGGTCTGTGGAAAATAAAATTTGTCAATTTTAACACTCAAAAAAGTCTGGAAACTCTGTTTGCAATTGTCTTCAGTCCAGCAAGTTAAATACTTGTTTAAGCTAAGTGATAAAATTCTATGACCTGGATGTTAAAAATAATAAAAAGTAAATTGAGATATTCAATTGTTTAGGTGTTGCTTCCTTTTTCTTTTTGCCAGCCCTGTAGCACGATTGCAACGACACTATTATTTTGGCTGCTAAATAACGCAATTAATTGAATATGCTTGCTACCCATGGTACATTTCTAGGGGTTAGACAAGCGCTGCGCTTCCAGACTAATCGTGGGGTTAGAAGGATGCTACGCTTACTGACTAATGGAGTGGTTAGAAGAACGCTGCGTATGCTAGGGTTTAGAAGGGATTAGAGACGGGCTGTTCTTGCCTAACAAGTGGTGCGACTTGTAAGGGTCAAAGCTTTAAGAGCGCATATTTGGTGGCGAATGTGCAACAGAAATTCAGTGAATTGACAAATTTAATGTTGAATTTATTAAAAAAACAATAAACTTGGTAATAGCGAAGATTAAAAGAGATACAAAACAAACGCTGTAAACAAAGAGTAGAAAGAGTTTGGCGTAAGTGCGAGAAAGGATGCTGCCATACATATCCGCTCAAAGTACCCAAACAATAAAAACAGTTAGGGGATATCACCGGATTTTAATGGGCTAATGAGAAAACAGAATTTTTACTTTTTTTTGCAAAGTTTTTACACTAGATAGACTAGCCCTTTTGTTATAGAGTACACTATTTTATGGCAATTGAAAAATACACAGCATTTTAAAAATTTACACGGCTAACAAACTGGTTATTTTTTTTTGGGAAAAAGGTTTTCGAATCTGATGATGGCGAAAAAATTGCATTTCGCAGCCCCCCTGTCTTACCTCCCTTAACAGCTGCAGAAGTCTTGATTACTGCCGTTGCTCATAGTAAGTGAACTGTGTAAGCTAAATAAACAATTAGCTTCAGGCATCAACATTATTAGTCCCGATTATTTAGCATATTGTTGCGCACCTATGACTTTGATCCCCAGATTCAGTATCAAGACACGTTGTCCGAAACAAGAACTAGTACATGGCAGACAAGTGATGACGACCCAGTGTGAAATAGGTGTCATGATTTGCACGCACAGCCATCATCCGCACATCAGAATTGGCAGCATGTATTAGGGCGGCGATCTGTAATTAGATACTCCAAAGAATCGACTGGGAATTGCTAACAGAGTTTGATTCCAACTTCTCCCTAACTTCACACAAAATCTTTAAAACTTCAATGACAAGCTCTGTCTAAAAGTTTTGAATCCTTAGTTTCGTAATAAATTCCTCATTTTATAATCTAACAAGTTATACATCCCCTAGACCTCCTTCAAATGCACCAAGACCTATTAACAAACGTGTAATATAGTGATATTAAAAAGAAGAATAATTTCATCAATTACAAATAATTGGTTTTATAAAAAAGTCTACAAAAAGAGTGCGAGTCCTTTTTTAAATTTTCATTTTGTTAACATTATATTAATTTCATTTTACTAAACAATTGCACTACTTACAAAAGAAATTATTTAATCTATAATAAATTTAATTAAAACAATTTTATAAAGATTTAAAAAAAAGAAGAATTGTTTAAATATAAAACCCACTATTAAATTGAAAAATATTTAAATTATATATAAATGTTTGCTGAAATAATTTTTTATTTTAATTATTAAACTACAATTTTTTCAATGGCATTCTACACTGAAACCGATATTAATTTTTTTACACTTATATCTTCGACATTGATAAAACAAAATTTTGATATAGATTTGTCATACACGGGTTCATTGGATTTTTATCAGGAATATTTTTTTAAAAAAGTTGAATTGATAAAACAAAAAAAATTTACTGAACATGATGTAAAAACTGAGATAAATAATAAAAATTGTTTTACTCCTTCTCAAATAAGGTTTATGTTAGATATTTATTGTATTGTTGCTGCCCTAGATGAAAGTGAATATGACCTAATCTTTGTGCTCAAAGAAACTTTCAATATATTTGTTGAAGATTATGCAAAAGAAATAAAAGAATTAACTGTCAGTAATGAGCAACCAGGTTGCTTACACAGTGAAATTCCTAGTTTGGAAGTTAGATTATTTTTTTTACAATTTTTAGAATAATTTTATCTTTTTTTTAAATCCACCTAGAATTTTGAAACAAGCTTTTTAGCATGTACAGTGCTCACATAAACTTCTCTAAAACACTTTTAACTTTGGATTTTTTTAAACATATTAACTTTTATTGTTAATAATAAATTTACTTTTACCTAACCATGTTTTAAAACATGTATTGAAGTCTTTTGGCTAAAGGCAATTGAGCTTGTCTTGCCAAGCCATTTTTACCTCTTCAAAACCTTTAATGTCTTTCCGATAAGCCTGTTTTTAATGTGTAAAAACAGCCAAAAGTTACAGAAAACAAAGATGAGTGAGTAAGGAGATGTTTTATATAGTTTTTTATTTGGGTTATAGCAATAAAGACTAAGGTATACTTTAATATACAGTGGCACAAAAAAGTGTATCAATGTTTTTGACATTTGACTTTGAGGAGTAATATCTAAGCAAGTAGTTAAGTTAAGAAGATATGGCTATTTATATTTGAAAGCCCTATTGTGTGAGTACAATTTGCAAATAGAATCACGTGTTTAGCTTCACTAATTACAAAGTTATGCGCATTTGAAAATGATGTGAGCGTTGATACACTTTTTCCTGCTGCTTTAAAAATAATAAAAAAATTTAACTAAAAATATTTAATTCTGTAATAAACGCCCTTTGTCAAAACTAACTCATGTGTAACAATCAAGCACATTGCCTGTTACTATGCAACACTTGCTTACGCTGATTGTGTATTACACTACGGCCAGATTTTCACTGATTCGCCAGCCAAAATGCGGAAAACGGCATAATATAAGACTTTTTTCACCTTTTCCCCAGCCAAAAATTATGATATGAGGCCCATATTTATTGGAAAAAAGCGAAATATAAATTAACAGCCAAAAATAGGCTTTTGCCCATCACAATCAATGCAGAAAATTATATGCCGACTAGGCTTATGTCATGTCAATTATTCCTGTAGTTTTTGATACTTCAAATTTTCTATGTATTTTGCGTAGCACTTTAGTGTAATAAACAATCGAAATACGCGTTTTGTGCTTGAACCTTGCTGTTGCTGCCAGCAGTTTGCCACTGAAAACTTTAGTTGATTATGTCGCCCCTAAAACATTGGACTCAGAAGCACTAAGCAGCGGTGCATTAAATAATCAAAGTGATACCTCATCTCACATAATGAGAGTATGTCCAGGACTCAATTGGTTTATTGAATTATCTTTAATATAATCTCTAGCATAATGTGCATGCCTGCAATGCCACACTCATTGATCAGCATGTTTTTGCTAGCTACAGGTTCAGCATATTTACGTGAAATTAAGTTTTCACTATTATAGTTGACAAAACTTATTTAGCACTGTTTTTAAGTGTGGTTTCTTAAATATCTTTTATTTTTGCACGTTTTATTGACAAGTAAGGTATATTACAAATTATTTAAATTTATATAATAAGTAAAAAAAACCAATAATATTTGACCTAGTTTAGAATAGGGGTTGCCAATGTTTGCGTTGTACTGATTACAACTTTTTGTGAAATCAATTTTTGATAGTGTACTTGCCATAGAAAAAGTTGCGGCATTGTTGAACAACTGCCTCTCTGGGCAGAAACAGCACAAATTACTTTGCAGATGTTTTGCGCTTATCTGTTGGTTTTATTGATTCCACGGCTTTGAGTTTTGTAATAAGGCGTGTATTCTACATAAATTTATAATATGCTACAATACTAAACTTACCAATTTGCGGGGGTTTCTAAGCTCTTTGCTAGAATAATATGTAACAATACTTACGAGGTAACTCACATTTACAGTTCTTTAAAATATTTAAAGATATAAGAAAATATTGATGTTTGATGTTAAGTGAGCAATGTTAGAATTTATAAAACGCGTATGGTTAAAATATAAGCAATTAACGTTTAAAACGTAAAAACAATTTGCAAGAGAGGTTGCTGCTTATATTACATGTAGCTTATAATTGTTGAAATTAGATAAAATTTTTTTTTCTGGAATGGCACCTTCTTTGATTATTTTATCATCATACAAAAACATTTAATTGAAATTATCTATTAAATTTAACTATAATCATTTAAATTAAAGAATTCTCAAAACGCCTTTGTCTGAGCTAGATGTTTTTTCACAATAATTTGCAGCTAAAAACTTTATACCGGTAATATTATTTTTATGCTATAAATCTGCACTAGGTCGATCTGAAGTTTTAAAAACAATTTTTTTAAAAAATACCCTCGTTTTTTGTAACATATATTTATTAGAATGTTAATTTGTATCTGTCTATTATATTAACGTCTATGCTTGGAAAACTGCATATTATTAAAAAAAAACATTTGTTGTTGTGATTGCAAATTTACCCTAATATTTTATAAAAAAAATTATATCAATATCAAATAAATGTTAAGCTGCAAAACATCCAAATTTTAGTTAACTAATTTTGCGGTGTCAGTCAAGTCGGTGGCTTGCAGGCTCTAGTGACAATCACTTGTTAAACTATGTTTAATATTTATTTTAATAAAATAGACAGAGGCTACGATGACAATTTATTTGTCAAAGAAGTAATAAGTGTTGTATGATTTAATCGTCAGATCATACGTCGCCTTTTATAAGGCTTACCAACATAGTGCCGCCCTGGGATTCAGGGTTGGCTTCGCTTAGACATTAATATATCGTATTATTTACATAACAATAATGACGAGCATTCCGCTCATCAGTTGGCTCTGTCTGTCGCCAATGGGCGCCACACAATTGTGCTGGCTACATATATGCCGCGGCCCCTGAAATTGAGTGCTGTCCAAAAAAATTGTCATTTCTTAACCGATTTTCTCCAAAATTATATTTTTAAATAGAGAATTTTATTTCATTAAGGCTCATGTAAGGAATAAGAAATTGCTTTTCTAGGAACCAGGTTATTTACAATATAAGTTTTCCCTGCTTAAATTACAAATCGCCTGCTTAAAAAAAAGTTCAGTGCTGTCCAAATTTCTCGTCAATTTGAAGCCAATTTTAACTTAAAATATATTGTTAGAAAGCTATTCAAAATTTATTAGGGCGCATGTAGCCGTTTTTGGATACATTTATTTTTGAAGACACAGCCAATAGTCAAAGAAAAAAGTGCAAAAGTGACAATTTTGTTTCAGTGCAGTGCTATTTTTTCATCATTTCTTAACCATTTTCGTTCAAATTTAAAATATGTGTAGTTGGTCAAAAATAATTTGGGCACATGTAGCCGATTTGCAATATCTTTTTAGGGGGCGGAGAAATTAAAGAAAACGTGTGCGATCGGTGTGATTTGGCTGGGGGCAAATGATCAGAGAAAATCATGTGACTTTCGCGCAAACGTTTGGCTGGAAGTAGGCATGTAAGGGGTAGAATTTAATGTTAAAAAATACTCTACTAAGCAAAGTAAAGACGCTGGAGACGATGGGCACACTTTCAGTCAAGTAGGTGTACTCTTTCAAGGCGATTGCAAGCGATTAGTGCTAAAAGTGCATGTTGGATAATGGCGAGCAATAATTACACCGCCATGAGGACATCTAGAAACCTGAAAGTTTTTACTAGTGTCATCCAAGTATTTATTAATAATATTATAGCAAAAAACTAGAAAGAAATCGATTGGAAAATGGCTAAATTAGAAGTGCGGGTAAAGTGTAAAAATTAAATAAACATAGTGATTGTACAGGTGATTGTTGGTAAAAATAAGAGATTAATCATGGATTATTTATTAAACAAGGTAAGTGAACTTTAATGAAATTAACACAGATTAAAGATGCTATATAGACACAGTTGGTGTAAAAATATTGTTAAAGTTGGCTGGGAATTGACCTCAGGGCCAGTGATTGAAATTTTAAGTACGAGTAAATATGCAGGCTTAGAGGGGGCAATCAGAAAATGGTAAATGTTAATTAAGAGGGGGAGATGAGTGGGTATACAGGCTATTCTGAGTGTAATTCTAAGTAAACATGGCAAGGCGAGCAGAATGACAATGTTGTTTGAGGGGGTTAGATATTATAGATTAAGTATAGTAGTTAAATAAATGTAAATATATTGAGTAAATATAGTGAAATATTACATATAAATTACATGCGAAACATAGGTAGGCACGTAACAAAAAGTTGGCCGTTTGAAGCGAGACTAGTCTTATTCGAGAGCCATTGATGAGTATAGTATGCTGTATTAACTTGGATTTTATTGGTTGTCTGTGAAAGACGTGATGCTGGCAAACACGGGGCGTAAACACGCGCGAACATGTGTCGGAGCAAAACAAAATGTTGTCAGAAATGGGCAATGCTAGGCTTGTTGGATAGCCCTTTATAAGGTAAATATGGGGTTATAAGTAGTTTTGACATTGGTTGTTTGTGGAAGGCAGGAGACTGGCAAACACGGGCCATAAACGCGCGCAAACCTATATATATGCCGCGGTGGTCAAAATGCTACCCCTTGCTTTTATTCAGTCAATACGTTACGTATCATCTCCTAACTAGTATTTTCAGATACAGAATTTTATAGCGCACAGTCGCATGTAGGGGATTTTAAATAGAATAATTATATTTTTATTTGTTAATAAAAACATTTTTCCCTGCTTAAAAACGGAAATCACTGCTTAAGGAAAAATGCTACCCCCTGCAACCAGAATGACAATTCTCAACCAAAATAAGCAATCAAATGCTCGTTAGAAAGATAATTTAAATGCCAAGAGTTGCATGTAGGCAATAAGAAATTGCTAAGTTATTGACAAAGTAATTTAAGTTTAAAAATTATTTTGAAAAACTGGCGATTTTTGGATTACCCCCTGCAGTGGTGACTTCAATACTTGATGAATTTAAATAAAATTAAAGTAAAATGTAGCTAACGACTAGTTCAATCGTCGCATGTTACGGATTGTTTATAGCTAGTCTGGGGGCTGAGAAATTAAGGTAAACGTGTGCGATCGGTGCAATTTGGCTGGGGGCATATGATCAAAAAAAATCATGTGACTTTCGCGAAGACGTCTGCCTGTAAAGGAGCATGTAGTAAGTAGAATTTAATGCTGAAAAAAATGCACTAAGCAATGTACACACGCTGGAGACGATGGGCACACTTTCAGGTAAATAGGTGTGCTCCTTCATGGTGATCATAAGTGAAAACGGCTAAAAGTGCATAAGAGATAAATGGCGAGCAATAATTGAACAGCCAAGAGAGCAGCTAGAGAGCTGTAATTTGTATTAATGTTTTTCAAGTATTTATAAATACTATTATAATAAAAAACTAGAAAGAAATCGATTGGAAAATGGCTAAATTAAAAGGACGTGTAAAGTGTAAAAATTAAATAAATACTCTGATTGCACCTGTGATCGTTGGTAAAAATAAGCGTTTAATGTTGAAGTATTTATTAAACAAAGTAAGTGAACATTGATGTAATTAACACATATTAAAGAAGCTATCAGTACACTTCATGTGTTAAAATACTGGTAATGTTGGCTGGGATTTGAACTCGGGGCCAGCGTTTGAAATTTTAAATACAAGTAAATATGCAGGCTTAGAGAGGGGCAATCAGAGAAGGGCAAATGTTAATTAAGAGAGCGAGTTGAGTGAGTACACAAGTGACTCTGAGTGTAATTCTTAGTAAAAATGACAAGGCAAACATAATGACAAGGTTGTTTGAAGGGGTTAGATAGTGTTTATTAAGTGTAGTAGTTAGTTTAATGTAAATATATTGAGTAAATATAGTAAGATATTACATACAAATACGCGCGAAACATCAGTAGACATGTAACAAAAAGTTGTCCATTTAAAGTGAAGCTAGGCTCATTTGAGAGCCACTGATTAGATTGGTATGATGTAATAACTTGGATTTTATTAACTAAGTATGGAGAGTGTGAGACTGGCAAAAGTATAATGTATATGTGTGCAAACACGTGTAGGAGCGAAACAAAATGTTGTCTGATTTTGACAAGGCTATGCTTGTTAGAGAGCTCTTAATAAATCAAACATGGGGTTATAATTAGTTTTGGCATTGATTGTTTGTGAAAGTCAGGAGACTGGCAAACACGGAGCGTAAATGCGCGCGAACACAAGTAAACGTGTAAGTAAAAGTTAACAGAAGCAAGTGAGGCTAGGCTCGATGGGAAGCTCTTAATAAGGCAAGTATGGGGTTTTAATTAGTTTTGGCATTGGTTGTTTGTGGAGGGCAGGAGAGTGGTAAACATGGGGTGTAAACATGCGTGAATGTGGGTAAACACGTAAGTAAAAGTTAACGGAATTAAGTGAAGCTAGGCTTGATGGAGAGGTAGCAATTAGAGGAGCATGTTAATATAAGTTTTATTAAAATTAATTAATTGTGGAAGGCTAGAGACTGGCAAACGTATAACGTGAACGCGCACGAAATGGGCTGAGAAAAGCAAACATGTTGTAAAGGTAAACTGAGAGAGTCTAATGGGGTTAGAGAGGTAGTTTACAGTTTGAAGGAAGTAAAAGTTAATGTATTTGCAAGCAGCTGGCAACTTTTTGTTAACGCAAACATGTGTGAAATGGCCAGTAAACACGCTCACGCTAAGGGCGAAAAGCAAGCAAATAATGAATATGAGTAGGCACTAGATAGACATGATTTAATTGCAAATTCATTGTAAATATTGCATGTAAATGTGTATTAAAATAATATAAAATGGGGTTATAATTCACGCTTGAAGGCTGGAAGAAAAGGAAATAGAGAGAGTATTAATTAATTCACCATGCTAAAGACATGCAAACATTGCAAAATTAATGTAGTGAGATCAAGTGCATTAGTTGCTACACGACGATATAAGTCATAAATTTATAGCTTAAATACAGAGCGAGTAATTAATAAATATGTATTCAAACAATAAAGTAAAAGTAAAATCAAGTAAAAAAATACATGTAAAGAGTGTATAATGGGGTTACAATTGCTGCTTACCATCAAGGGGCATGGTAGATGTGCGGCATATAACGTTAATTAGAAGGATAGTCGCAATTTATTAATAAAAGAAGTAAGAAAAAAACTAAAACATTAATAGCGCAGCCCACAGTGGACCAATCTTGATGGGAGTGGGCTCATTGGAAACCCCTATATATATGCCAGGCACCCCCAAAATTGGTTTTGTCCACTCACCGGTGCAATTGTAAACCAATTTTCCCCAAACTTTGCACACATGTACAAGACCCTCACTATATAATACTGTAACCCCCTATATATATGCCAGGCTAGTCAAAACACGTCCACCAGTTTTTATTCAGGCAATAGGTAACATATGATCTCCTAA
>JANBSE010000084.1:0-22166 GCA_027578475.1 Coemansia sp. RSA 2607
TTTCCGGCGTTGCCCTGGTTGAACCCGCCGCTGCCCGTAGCCATTTTCAGCGCCGTGGCAAACAGGTCGTTGCTGCCACCGCCGCTGCTGCTGCCATGCTGGCTGCCACTGCCGCCGAGGAACCCAGAGACCATTAACGCTAGTTTGCTGAAATCTATTCCGTCGCCACCCGACGAACCCTGTTGCCCGCTGTATCCCTGAGGCGCGTTGCCGTAGCCACCGCCACTAGGGTACTGGCTAGGATGAGCTCCTCCAGTGTTGAACGACGAGTTGTTATTACCATAACCGTCCTGGTCGCTGTGGTTGTTTTTCTCCTGGTACTTGCTGTACGCCGACGCTGCACTGCTTACGAGCTTGTTGAAATCCATATTTAGTAATTTAGCGAAAAAAAAAAGTTATGCTGCGTTAATGGCTGTCAGTGAAACAGATAATTGCGCTGTACTGAAAAGGCACAAGCAGGAAACGCAACAAATCCGTTGTCAGGAGTAGGGGGAAGACGAAGAGTGCCATGCAACTCACGCGAGACAATCAGGCCAATAAACCTGGCTTGATGTGTGAATGGAGGCAAAAATAAAGTTGTATATGCGTGAGAACGATCCATGCGGAACGATCCATGTGGCGCGCACATTGCAGGTTCATTGTTTCTTTCAAGTCGAAAATCACTTAAATATAACATTTTAATATTAAAAACTATAATTACTTAGTCGCGCAAGTCTTCGATTATCGGAACCGTCAAATGCATCTTATAGTGCGCCAGTGCTTGCTTGCTATTAATTTCAAGCTCAGCGCTGCAGTACATACAGAGAACTGTTTGCGGTCTATCGCTATGTGTTATTGTGTCGTTTGCTCTTGTGTACATCTTAAAGCAGTATTTATGCGTTATAAATCTTGAACTTTTTTCAACCTTGACTAGTAAAAAGCGAACCTTTTAAACTCACCGATGAATAATTATTTATCTTTATCTCCACGAAAAATAGATTTGTCGCAGATAGTTAACACCAAATGTCAGCTATCTGTCAACCTACTTCTTTCTTTATCACGCTGCTTACCAGCACTGATATGTGCATTCAGTCCGCTACGGGAATTTGTAGTGCTGCAGTGAGTGGTATCGCATCTGCTCCTCGTTGTGCAAAACAAATCCGCAAATATTGCACACAAATACAACAGTTGTGTCGACTGCCATTCTATCACGTCTAGTATTTTCAATAAAAAATTATTTAAAAGAAAAGTATAAATTTATGTGAGTATAAAAAACTTAAAATTAGCAAGTGTATCTCACTGTACTTTTATATCTGATATTTCTAATCATATAAAAATCTTCTTATAATTGCACAATAGGTGACTATTTGCATCGTACAAATATTTATTGTAAAATTAATTTTCAGAATACAGAACGGCTGACATAAACATATACATTCCAAATCAGAACACAGTTATTCTATCAATGCCGACTCATGACATGCGCTATAAACTGCTCTTGGCATCCAGAAACATACCCGCAATAGGGGCATAAATGATAAAGCACGTTTTGCTGCATTGGAACCCGTGTTGAATTGCTAGCGCACATGTTTAAAAAAAAAGAGGAATCAAAATATTAAAGAATTCACTACAAATAACCAACTCGAGTGGAACCTAAACAAAAAAATATTTTTTATGCTCGACAAAAAGAAGTTATGTGCGTTTCAAGCTGATTGACGGTTTCAAAATAAAGTAAGCAAAAAGAACAAATACAATGATATACGCTGCTTAATGGAGGATCTCGTGTAATGCAACCACTGCACATTTTTTTATTTAGCAAAAGTTGGATAAATAAATAGAATTTTTTACTGTTTATTTCAGTCTAATATATACATAATTTATCCAAGTTGTGACGCTACGTTCTACCAAATGATTTAAGATTGTACAAATTTTATTTTATAATATTGGGTGTTTAATTCATTTTTCACCATCCACAAACCAGATAGCTCATATTTAAATATTTTGATAAGCAAATTGTGATGTGTAAATTTTTTTGCTTTATTATTCTTTGAGAATTATTAGCAACGATCATTGACATTTAAACGATGTTTGTAAACATGGCAATTAAAATTATCGGTTGATCTTGCGCATCGTCTAACAAATAAAATTTTTGATGTTATTTTTGATTATAAACTTGTTGAACAAAATTACAGGAGCACAATAAAATTCAATAAAAAAATTATTTTCCTAAAATTACATATACACTTTACCGATAAAATTACTAATTAACACAAAATATTAGTTGTTATTAAAACCCAATGTAAAAATAAAATCAATAACTGAATGCATAACTATAAATAAAAGGCAAAATTGTGCAAAAAAAATTATTAGTGTCTATTATTTTTCGATTTACTGTTTATAGTAAAGTGCTGATTGGATATTTTAATGACATATTTATGTTGCAACGTCTGTATTTTAATATTTAAGATAACAATAACGTTTCCTACTTTTAAAATAAAAAATGTTTCATATATAACTAGTCTTTAAGGTAAACAAAGCAAATATAATTTATTATAGTAATAAAGATACTCAGCGTTGTATGCTATAATGATCAATAAAGTAATATTTTACTTTTCTGTCAAATTAAATTTGAAAATTATTTAAACAAGGATGAAATACTACACAATTCACTAATGTAATTGCAAATGCAGCATGTACTTGTTCACGTCATAGAATAAAACGTTGCAAACATAACAAACATGGACAGTTGGTTTGCCAAATGGAGGATAATTTGTGTTGTTAGCGCAGGTCATTAATGTTAAGTAATTTTTTAGTAATTTATAAATATGGGCTACAATAATAATGTTTTAGGCAATAGTGTCGCAAATTTATATGAAATCTATTTTGAGTTTATAAATAAAAACTATAATACAAAACATATTGTTTCTATTAGCACTATGCTTCTGTATAAACTTAACTATTACAATACATTGTTTATAGGAAATACCAGTCTACAACAGATAAAACCACATTTTACTGTAAGCAGCTGATAACAATAAAATGTTTGCTATCAACTAGTTGTTTTTAGTGGCTAATAGAATAGATGCTGATAAAATTATTTCCATTTTGATCTACTCCATTTGCATATATTCACATGCATAAGTTAATTATAATGTTTAAATTTAATTATAGTTGTGCTATTTGCCAAATAAGCCATATATCTGATTTAAGTCAGCGATATCACTAGAAACAAAACAATTGTGTTACAAAACATCCAGGCGTGCCATGTAGTTTTTGTCCAACACGGTGACAATGTATGGTTGCTTAAAAAAAAACTGGGTAGTGACATCGTGTCTGTGACTATAAGTTGTTTACAAAAAACTGATCAAGTTGTTACGACTGCTTAAAAGATGTAAATCTAGTTTCTAGAAACTTATAAAAAATCTAAAGTAAGTTTAACATTAAGCAACATATTTTTAACTACAGTTTTTTCTAGTATATCCAATAATTTTTTTGCTTACTAGATTGACATATCCCATCTCTTAATTAAACGGTTTTACTGATTTATTGGGTAACTATATTATCTCAACATGCACATCCAGCTTTACTCTCTGTCTCCTCTTACTACATTCTTGTGGTTAACACTGACTGGCATCTAACTTCTGTCACATGCAGACCTAACCGCTACTAATTTTTTAATTTTTTAGAGAACGCCACAGTTTACCTTTATACATTTTGTTGATTTTACATAACATTCTTAATAAACTGACTTCGGCTATATATTATACTTTATTTGCTTTAACAAAAAATAGGTCTGTACCATCATAAAATAATAGCAAAGATAAGCCTTTTAGTAAATGCAATTTTTATGCTAATTAGTCTGCAGTAGCATTTGCAGCAACAAAGATGTGTTAGAAATGCATCACATCTGAATCTAGCACTGCCTCTAAATTTAAAAATGATGACACAGTCCATTTGCTTAATAAAACCAATTTTTTTGAAAGACATGCCATGTGCAATATAAAAAAGGATGGAAGAAATTCAAAGACATAATCATAAAATAGAGTAGATTCTTCCAAGTTTTAATAATGTTAAGATCTCCAGTTCTGTAAAAAGGGATCAGGCCCCAGTTACTTAAATGATGCTTTTCCTGGGCATGTGAAAGAGCAGTTCGGATGTATCCACACTTAACTTTTTAAGATTCCATTTAAACTGTTTTAGAACTTGATTATACCTGCTGAAAAATGCATTTATGTACCAAATGCAATCTTATGGAGTACTGGGAAAGCTCATGTGATTTAACGTCTTTTAATTTTTAATTTTTTTCCTCGTTTGGCTCACAAAAAGTTTGTAGGTTATTACAGTTGTGCTTTATTAAAATATTAAATATTATTAAATGTGAAAGTTACAATTGTAGGTTCCTGGAACTTTAAAAATAAAAAATAAATATAAAAGAATCAGTAACGCTTCAGTGTTAGAGGTTACCAAATTATATAGATATCGAGAAATAGATAATTCCAGCAAGAGGAGTCACACCATGAGTTTTTATTTAAAAATTTATAGCGCACATTATAGTTTGTAAAAATTAATATTATTTATACTGCTGGTGTCAACAATTGATCAGCTTCAACATGCTAGCTTATATTTTTTATTTTCATATAAGTTTTTAGCGACCCTGTTTTAGATTTGCACTTGTTTTACAATTGTTAAATACAATTTATTTATTTATTTAAAAATTGACAGTCCATAGTAAAAAATAATTTAATAATATTGCATTGCTTTGTTGCTTCTGTGGAGCTATTACACCTTGTATCTACGTTTAATGTCAGACTAAATCTGTACTTGTTCTTTTCAGCATATTGTGTGTAATCAACTGCTGCTACCTTCAGTGTTCTGAATAAGAGCACTTCTCAGTACCTATAAATATTACCAATTTCATGGACACAAATATATGTTTTTATAGCAATACGATTTTGTCACATGTCATCTTTAGAAGTACTGCATTTTTTATCTGTTTCACTATTTCTTTTTTTACAGGCATCATTCTAAAATAAATTACGAGCGGATCATAATTTATAGTGTTGTCCTTTGTTTAATTTGAAACTTAATTTTAGTTCTTTATTGCACTTTAATATTGCTTGCAAACACCGCTATGGCTTCAACAATCTGTGTTTTCCAATTGTGGAGCGTGTTTTATTCACCGTACTCCCCACGGATGCCTTGGGTCGCCCACCACGCACGTCAGCGAATGACGCCGGCTCCGGTATCATGGTCGCTGGTGTTCTAAACATTTGCGTGTTGTCGTAGCCGAAGTGGCTGCCCGGTCCATCTGGAGATGGCGTTTCGGGGGCTTGCGCAGCCGCGCCCAGTCCTGGGCTGGCTATTACCAGGCACTCGATCATGGCTCTTAGCTCCTCAACACTGCGCATGTACCCCCGCATCTCTTCCCGAGTAACCGGCTTCTCGTCCTCACGTGGCTCGGCAGCTGCTGACACAGCGACCCCTGATGAGCTGGCAGTCTCGGCTGCAACACACTTCTCATGTGCCTTAGCCACGGCAGCGGCTATGACCGGTTTATCGCTGTACGGATTGCTCACGCCTGAGGGCATCTCACGGCTATCCTTCTTCGATCCTGACATATCATTCTGTTTTTGTATTTTTATATTTTCTAATGTTTTTGTGACTTTCATACGTGTATTTTAGGGCCGGGTAAAAGGTATCAAGTAGACTGTTAAAACCCCGGAATAAGAATAGTAAAATGAAAATGAAATAAAAAGAAATATGTGCGTGGCCGGGATGCAGCGCAGACGACACTTGTATGACTTGGTTGCTTCAAGATGCTCGAAAAGTAGGTATACCGGCTCTAGCGAGTGAGGGAAAGGCCGTGTGGTATGTTCTCAGATGTTGCGGTAAATGGACTTGCTTAATGGTTCACTCCTGATTTCCTTAGGACTCTACCAGATGCCGGCTTCTTATACCCTTGGAACTTGTCACCTCTTCATTGCTTGTCGCAAGTTTGTTTACCTCTTTCACAGTCGAGCTCACTGTTAACAATAGCTGCCAGTCAGTCCATTCTCTGGACTGGCTCGTCATACTCCCCTCGGACAACGGATCTGCTCACATCAATGGCATCAGATGACCCGATTGTCTCTGGCCCATTGACGATTCCCTGAGCCGTCTGATGAGCGGAAAGCTCATCACAATACAAACTATAAAAATCTCTAATCAACAGATCCCCAGACTAGGAGCATTGATAACCTTGCTTAAGTTTTTGTTATAATTTTTTGTGTTGATTAAAATGTTTTCATTATGTCTACATCTTAATTTGCAATATATGTTATTTTATTAACCATAATAATTTTAATAAAGAAATATTAATTATTTTTTTACCTAGCTGCTACTTTTTCGTAAGTAAAAAAAAAATAGTATAAAATAAATGTCAAGACTAATGGTATGCTTATAAGCTGAGAAAAATTATAATAATATACCATAAAAAAGTACCACCTCAAGATTATTTTTAGCTAATCCTAACACCTCCAACATTATATTATTTGCTTAACTATTTTGTTTATAATTGTCTAAACTCATGACTTTTTACAATAGCATTCTGTTAATTCAAAGTCATTATTAATGATCCCATTATTGCACGTGTGTACAGCCATGCTTAACTATTAAATGCCATATAGCTTAGCTATTGTATTCTGGCTATTGCCTTGTATAAGGGTCAACTGAAAACACAAGTATTTGTCACAGGCTACGCACTCTTTTTCTAGCTAACCTATAAGTAAACATTGTATTGTAAAATACTTTATAGATTATTGCGTTTGGAGGGAGCTGAGGGGAAGTATAATTTGTTAGATTATAAAATCAGGAATTTATTACAAAACTAAGGATTCAAAACTTTAGACGGTGCACATCGTTGGAGTATTAAAGATTGTGAGAAGTTAGGGAGAAGTTGGAATTGAACTCTGTCAACAATTTTCAATTTATTCTTCAGAGCATCTAATTACAGATCACTGCACTAATACATGCCGCCAATTCGGATGTGCGGATGTCGGCCGTGCGTGCAGATCTTGACACCTATTTCACACTGGGTCGTCATCACTTGTCTGCCATATATCAGTTCTTGTTTCGAACAATGTGTCTTGATCCTGAATCTGGGGAGCGAAGACATAGGTTTGCAACAAGATAATTTTTAGTTCTAGTTTGTATCTTTTTTTTTATAAAAATCATTAAAATTAACAGTATTTTGAATAATATTAATATCAATATTTAATACTTTCAAATAATCAATCACATCATCATTGACACAATTAGAATGACTTAATCTATATAAATTCGCTAACTCGCCTACTAGCAATATTTCCCAATCACCTTCTAAACTATTAAATTTGCAAGTGTTATACAAAGCTAGTTTGTGGTCTTGGTTTTCAGATCTAAAATTTAAATAATCATGTGCAAATTGCAAAAAATTATCTTTATCACACCCAGATTGTTTAAATACAAAATACGCTCTTAAGAAAATTCCCATGACAACTGGTACTACAAAAACTGTATCATTATATTTGTAACAGTTTAAAAAAGATTGCATAACTTCAGGTGGAATATCATTAAATTTACTATTAAAATAACACATCAATAATATACCTAAGATATCTGATGTAACTATTGCTGTCTCATTTTCAATAAAAGATTTTATAAATAAAAGTAGCGTATAAGAATCTATTTCAATCTGTTAGTTAGTCAAATAATTCTGAATTATTGTTTCTATACTGTCTGATGTAATTGAACTTAAATTGCTGTTGTTCATTACTTACAAAAAATAAAAAGCAAATATATATATTAATGGTATTAAAAGAAAAAGAATCGAAATTATTTTAAATTTGTCATTTATGTTAAAGAATTATGCTTTATTTTATATAAAATTCTTTATTTTTAATGACGGTCTTTAATAAAAAAAACAAAGGACACTAGATTTTTTTGAAAGTAAATTCAATACTTTTTATAAAGTTTTTGCTACTATCAAAGAAAAAAATTGTAAAAAGAAAATCATTTGTACAAAAAAAATTTAATTTACGGTAATGTCTCTGTTTGCTTAGCAATTTCTGCATTGTACAGACACTATCAATGTTGGCTGACGAGCCAACGACACACGAATCTAGGAATCTAGATCTACTGATTCTTAGAAGCCCATACCAGATGCGGGCGCGCACGAGAAAATAGAAACGTTTTTCTTGTCTTTTGTTTAGAATTTATTATTTATTAAGATAGAAACCGGGCAGCCAAAAATCAACATAAATATTTAATATTATGTTTTATTTATTTATAATTCGAATTAAGAAGTTTAAAAAGAAAGTTGTTATTATGTTAATCACTTGCAAACAATAGTTCCAAAAACATATGTCTTTTACTTAGTTGAACACTATAGCGTTGCATACCCTTTAAACTGGCTTACCTATAGTGGAAACAAAAAGTCCAACAAAAACAAAAACCAGATTGTACAACTCAGAAACTGAGTGCTAATAAATAATACACATGTGAAAGCTATTCTTACAATGGCATGCGCTCTGGTATTTGTACTTGTGATTGACAGAAGCAGTGGAAACTCACTCACAAAAGAGCATTCACAATTAGTCATCCAAAAAAGGCAGGTGTTGATTACAGGATTGACATCTAAGCAAACACATTTTAATCTTCTTTTAAATACTTGAAAACCACACTACTAAAATCAAGCAAAACCTTAGTTAAAAAAAATATTATTTTACATACAGTCTTTTGGGTGACCCATTTCTATATCAATAAATATTTTATCTAGTCCAAAATATAACCAAAAAAAAATTTACTTCTCCTGAGCACACACACATTTGATAAGGGCTACTTGTGATTAACTTGTCTTGATTATGTGATTTGGGTCTCGTTGGCTTACTAGCTAACACAATAGCAACAAAAGTGTATCAATGTATTTTACTTTTGGTTTTGAATAGTACTTACTCTATAAGTAGTCAACATGTAACAAAACAGCAAATATTATATAAAAACTCCATTTTGGTAATACATATTGCAAATTGAATTATTTGTTTTGATTTACCAAATACAAAGTTGTAAACATATGAAAATGATCTTTGCATTAATACGCTTTTTAATCTGCCAAGAAAATAGTAATGTTTTTCATCAAGTTATTTTACATAATCAACGTTACTTTAACACAATCAAATTAACTTACTTCAATTTTTGGTATGAATCTTTTCTTGTTTTAATACCTTCTATAAGGGGCTGGCAATAAGAAAAAAGAATTTCATTTTTAATATGAAAACACATGTGTTCTTTAATTTTATGAAACATGCAACAGGTGGGAGTCCAATGATACCACATTCATTGTGGGGGCTTTACTCTTTTCTTTGTTTTAAATTTAAACGTTACATTTTTTTAAATTTTTTTTTTTTAAAGATGTCATCACTAAAAAATAAAAGAGAAGAGATCAGAGCTATGCTCTTTGCCTTGCACTCTGTCAACAAGTCGGCAAAGGAAATCCACCAAATTTTACAGCAATGTAGACTCCATCGGCCACCTTTGCTTGGTATTATTTATACGTGGATTGCTAGATTCAGAGCTAGTCATGAATCATTTAAAGATAACCCTAGAACTGGCCGTCCCTCACTCGAAATTTTGGCTCTTTACGGCGATGCTATAATTAAACGGCTGTAGAAAAAACCCAGCAACTAAAGCTCACCATTTAGCACGCACTTATGGATGTTCAGTAAATACAATTTGGAATACGCTGACAAAAGGCCTTGGTGCCAAAATGCTACAACATAGATGGGTACCCTATCAGCTTACTCCAGATATTAAAAAAAAGCTTGTTGAATTTTGCCAATATTTCCTTGGTAAGTATGGCCCTCGCCACGAAACTAGAACATATAATATTGTGACATGTGATTAATCATATGTATATATTTATAACCCGCTGCAAGGGCCATCAGCAAAGCAATGGGTAATCAACGATCAGCCACCAACTTCCCACATCAGATGTTCCAATCATTGTGTTGAAAGCGTGACGAGCGTATAGAGAGTTAGTGTAGATAAATAAATATATTGAGCTATTAGCGTAGAAAATAAGCGTTGTGAGATATTAGAAAGCTAAGGTTCCTTGCCTTGAGCTTTCCGGGCGAGCGACTCATAAATAGTCACCATTGCTTCCCATGCCTGGGAACCTCCTGCGCCACTGTGCTTCAACAATTGCAAAAAATTTCTCACTCTCATATTTTTTTCCCGAACTGGTATTGTCTATGCCAACCTCAATACTAGTAAGCACACTGTAAGCTCTCATTATTATTGTAATTTCGGCCTTTAAAATATGATGCAGAATTGGCAGAAGAAACGTCCAAAGTCAGAAATTTCATCCATCATACTTCATCAGGATAATGTGCCCCCTTATTAATCAAAGTATACCACAGCATATACCGATTTGCACCAGATAAAAACTATTGTTGTGCCTCCGTATTCACCAGACCTTGCTCCTTGTGACTTTTGGCTTTTTCCACTTATCAAAAACAAGCTATGTGGCAAGACATTTGGCAATCTTGAGGATGTAAAAACAGCTTGGCAAACAGAGCTCGATAGCTTTCAACAGAGCAACTTTAACAAATGTTTTACATCATGGATAGATAGGTGACAACGTGTAGTTTTTTGAAAAAGGTGAATATATTTAAATATATACTTATTTAATACTTGTTTCCTTTTTGTTCTTGCCACCCCTGTATTTTTACACCTGTATTCAACCTTATTAAATTTTTTTAATAAAAAAACCATCTTTTCGCACCTTAGAAGTGACAATATCTAAAGGAAAAATGTTGAACAACTTGTCATAAACATTGCTACAGTACAGCATATTGCTACAAAATTACATGAAGAGTATTGCTTAACAATAACTGGTGACTACTTAGTGCTAGTTAAGTTTGACTGTCTGTAGGGTAATCACCTGTAAATTTGTCGAGGTAAGAATACAGCAGTGAATGTTGCTAATTTGGTTGATTATAATCTAATTTGTCGGTAAACCTAGAAATAATAAGTAACATATGATATGCAAAAGAATAAAATTGACAGCTTTGGCTAAAGAAACAAAATTATTTTTAAAAGTGTGTAAGGCATATTTTACTAAACAAATTTTAACAATGACTGTTTTCTAGACAGCTGAAAATTATTTGATATTTTTAATAAATATATATCAGTTTGCAAAATATGAAAAAAAAAAACATTTTACAGATGAAAAATATTGCTAAGTAAGTACGATTGAGCCATATTAACAAATCAATTACATCTGAAAGTAAAAGCACCAACCATTGAATATGCATTAAAGTAGTGAATGTAGTTTAATTTAAAGTTTTTAACAACACAGACATCTAGATTAACCACAAAACAATTTGATAAATTTTTATATTATTAAATTTACTAATCATAAAATTAAAAATAAATAAATGATGATTTATCATAATGCTGACACCACACATGAGACCATATTTAATTATTTGTAATTATTTAAACTATTATCAAAGTTGTGAACGAAAGAGATAAGTAATTTAAATTGATTATTACTAACATCTCATGGGTGGAGCATAGAAATTTGTTGTACTTCTATGATTTATTCCTAACCAAAAGTTTAAATAAACACTAATTATTATTTGCTGAAACCTATTTCAAAAACAATTATAACAAATGTGAAATGTTGACAGACAAACAATCTAACTGTTACACTTAGCTCTTTTCTTTTAGTTAAAGTCAAAATAGCTTTTAATTAATATCAATTTATTAAAAAAATTATTTATAAGTGGCTCAAAAATGTATCAATGTTAAGGTTGCCTTTAAAGCCCATAACTCACAAATCTTTAAAGCTACGCACATGATTATATTTGCAACAAGTGCCACAACAAGAGAACTTATAAATAAAAATATTTATTTGTTTTATTGCCATTAACTTTTTTAAATATTACTCCTCAATGTTACTACAATAATTATACACTTTTCTTGCCACTATTTTGACTGACTATATGTTATCTTCAAAAATATGAAAAAATATTAATGGGCTAGTCTATCTAGCGTAATTACATTGGAATAAAAATTAAAATTACTGCTTTCTCATTGGTCCGTTGAAATCAGGTGATATCCCCTAACTGTTCTCATCGTTTGGGTACTTTGAGTGGATATGTATAGTAGCATCCTTTCTCGCACTTACGCCAAACTCTTTCTAATCTTTGTTCACAGTGTATGTTTTGTATCTCTTTTAATCTTCGCTATTACCAAGTTTATTATTTTTTTTTATAAATTCAATGTTAAATTTGTCAATTAGCTGAATTTCTGTTGCACATTCGCCACCCAATATGCGCTCTGAAAGCTTATGTACTCACAAGTTGCACCACTTGTTAGGCAAGAGCAGACCATCTCTAGTCCCTTCTAACTCCTAGCATGCGCAGCATTCTTTCAACTCCTCCATTAGTCAGTATGCATAGCATCCTTCTAACCCCACTATTAGTCGGGAAGCGCAGCACTTGTCTAGCCTCTAGAAATATACCGCGGGTCGCAAGCATACTCATTTAATCATGTTAGATAGCAGCCAAAGTAACAGTGTTGTTGCGATTGAGCTACATGATGGCAAGCACAACAATATTCTAACTACTTGAAATGTTTAGGCGCTAGTAGTAATATAGGCTTTATTACAACATGTTTTTTGCAAGTACAAGTAGCTTTTTTGTAAAATTAAACTAAAATACAGGCCTCTCAGTATGTCGCCTGAATTTTTCCAAAAAATATATTAATTTATTAATAGTTACCACCCTTTTGTAGTACCATCTGGCAACGTTTAAACCATGTATCAAAACAGGCTTCAAAGTCGTCAGGTTCAAGACAAGCAAGCTCATCTTCTCATGCCTTTTTTACTTGAATAACATTGGCAAACTTCTTGCCACACAGCTTGTTCTTGATCCTTGAGAAAACCCAAAAGTCGCATGGTGCAAGGTCAGGAGAGTAGGGAGGTGCTTTAATAATAGTCATACCTATATCGTTAATATACTTCATTGTAGTCTCTGATCTATGAGCTGGTACATTATCCTGATGAAAATGAATTTCTGATGGATTTGATTTTGTATTAGCCTTTTACCACTTCTTGATCATTACTTTAAGACATTTTTGTATGTATATGGTAGAGTTAACACGAGAGTTTTTAGTATCAAGGTAGGCATAGACAATCCCAATCTGTGAGAAGAATACAAGAGCAAGAAACTTTTGTGTGTAATTTGATGGTCTCACCTGAGGCTCTGGCTGTTGACCTTTAAACACCCACTGTTTAGCCGCTGGTCCTTGTTTAGGTCTGTAAAGATATAAATATGATTTATCACATGTGACAATGTTTGATATATAGTCGCTGCAATTTTTTTGATATTTTCCACGAAAAGATTTGCAAAAGACAAGTCCCTCCTTTTTGTGTGCATCACTAAGCTCATGTGGAATCGATTTACAATAAACCATCCTGAATCCAAAATCCTTCTCCAAAACTGTTCGCATTGTAGTCAAAAAGCAGTCGTACGTGTAAGCTAACTCTTGAACTGTTGTTTGTGGTGACTCTTTAAATGTCTGAATTATAGCGTCACCATATAGTTTAGCTTTTTCGAGATTTGGAAGCCCTGATTTAGGTGCATCCTCGAGCGAGTTACAGCCGTTTTTAAACCTTCTAATCCAAAAGTAAATTATGTCAAGTGAAGGTGCGTATGTGGGGTATTTAATGTTTAAAGTAAAATGAATATCGGTTGCTTTATGGCCAAGATCAAACAACAACAAGATCATAGCTTGAATATCTTGGCATAAATTAATTGAGGTCATTAATTTTTATGTTCTAAAATAATTTTTTAAAATTCAAATATTAATAAAACAAAAACTAAATAAGCTACAACTACCAATTCAATATTTTTTGAAAGCTTACCCCGCACTCTATTTGATGCAATATTTGGATTATTTTAAAAATGTTTTGTTACTGCGAAATAATATCATTTCAATTTCTTTTTGAGAGGCCTATACAATATTAAAATAACATAATGCATTGAATTGACGTATTAAACAGCTAACTGCGCATTTGCTGACAACATTTAAGTCAAAAACGTGAGTGTATTGTTGTAAGCACTGTTGAACACCAAGAATGTGACAGTACTATTTTCAGCACCAACCTTCCAAGGGATTAGAAGGGCGCTAAACTTGTCAACTGAAAGTGGGGTTAGAAGAATGCTGCACTGCTCGGGATTAAAAGGGGTTTGAAGGTTGCTTTATGATTATTTGGCGCAGAGATTTAATTGCATTTGAAAATAATTTTGCATTTGGGATTGCCAAAAGTTTGTATTTATTTTAAATAATTTGTTAATTTTATTGAGAATAAACCAAGGAATAAAATGTGTCACACACTATATAAAATGTATTTACAAACAAAAAACAAAATTCTAGTGAGGAAAGAGGTGGATGTTGACATGAGCAAAACTGTAATTGTGCATAGTCACACAAAAAGTTCATCAAATAGAGAGAGTTAGGGGTAAACACATGATTTTTTTGCTGGTCAAATGGGTGAGCAAAAATATTACTTTTTTTGCAAAGTTTTACGCTAGATAGACTAGCCCTATAATATTACTAAAATTAAAAAAAAATTATCATCTTCTGTGTCCCCTTGTCAGATAAGGTCTTTTTAATAATCAGTTATTCTTGATTTCTATATTTATGTGTTGTCAGCTCATCAGCCAGCAACCTATATTTTTACAGAATAAAAGCAGTTAAATTCAAAACATAAATATTGAAAATGGTAGCATCAATTTTTTTTGACTGTTATAAAAATAGTTTATTTCAAATAAAAAATAATACCAATTTTGAAAATTTTATTTATATTATTTAAACTTATTAAAAAACTAATCGTAAAATAATAACAATAAGCATTGTCTATTTTAAAAAACGTTTCAAAAAATATTTTACTAATCTAGCAACTACATTTTTTTATAAAAATAAACAAATTTTTTTAGTTAATGTCATTACATATTTTTATTAAAGTGATTGCTTATTTAATAATACAATAATTTTGTGCGTTATCATGTAAGAACAGTTTCATCACTTTTATATTTTTTTCTGTACCGTAATGTGTTAATGCTATAATTTTATCAAGTGTTACAATTGATAAATCTGGCTTAAAAAGCAATATTTCTTGAATCATTTCATTTACTTCATCTATAATTAAAGAATTTACATGTATCAAATTATAAGTTGTTATTTGTAGATGGTAAAATCCAATATTTTTAATATATTTTTTTATTATTTCCCATTTAATTTCTTTAATATTTTGAAACAATATTTTTAAACATATTAGTAAATAAAATGCATACTCACTAGAATTAGAAACTCCTACAATGTATTTTACAATTTCTGACTTTTCCTCAACGCTTATGTGAGGATTATTTAAAGCACTCTCTGCTGTACATTCCATAATAACGTTGTTATTTATTCGAAACTTTGACAAATAGTCAGCAATATTCGTATATGACCAGTCTGGATATAGAAGTTGAATTTTAATTACTAGCTCATTAACTAGTATCGGCTCCCAATTTCCATTGAAACCATAACTTCTTAAAGCATAATTCAAAGCAGTCTGATGACTATACCTAGCATTAATATAGTTTAAGTAAAGTTCTACACATGAGTCTACCTTATCAATAAAATTATATTCATCGCACATTTTTATTTTATTAAAATAATAAGAGAAAAACAAAATAAATATTTTTTGAATTTGGGTTTTATCTTTTAATATTTTTTGTAGTTTGTCTCTTAGATTTTTAATCTTTTTAATAAGCCGGGTTTTTTTTAAAAAGAAATTTAAAAGACTAGTTTTTTTTTATAAAATGTTGAACTGTTTTTACAATGATGTGTCGTTCAACTAGTTTTTTGGCTTTATAAATGACACCACTATGTTATGATAATTGTATTTACAAATCTTTTCTGATAAATTTAATTTTATTTACATTTCTTACTTTTTTTAAATTGGATATGTTTTACTATGTATGGCAAAAAAAGGTAATTATCTAATTGTTGTATTGAGTTAATTCAATATTTTTACTACTAGTGCCATATACAGTGGCAGGTAAAAGTGTATCAATGTTTTTGACTTTTGATTTTGAGGAGTAATATTTTAGCAAGTAGTCAAGTTAATAAAAGGTGGCTAATTTTTTGATAGGTCCAATGTGGTAGTTCATGTTGCAAATAAAATCACGTGTTTAGCCTTACTGGCTAAAAAGTTATGGGCATATAAAAACGCTGTGAGCACTGATACACTTTTTCCTGCTACTCTAGAAAAAAATAAAATTTGTTCTTTAATTAATAAAACAAACAGAATTCTATTAAACTGATTTTTAAATAACAATCTTACATACTCTGCATGTACCATTACTTATTTATTTTATTTGAGCCTATTTATCTAAACACATATTTGACATAAAAATAAAATAAGAATTGTGTTTTTTTTAGCAATAAAACAGTGGTGGTAGCTCTTGAAAAATCAAAACAAAACTCAACCTAAGTATAGCCACAATGTATGTTCTTGATATCTAATTGTTTTCAAGAACTTTGTTGCAAAACTAGAATATCAACCAAAGATTATTGTGTGGGGTAGGCTAAAATGCAATCATATTTTAAAAGCTAGAAATATGAAAACACAAGCAATTGTTGCCAAATTGTTTAAGAAGTAGCTTTTAAAAAGTGTAGATCTTTATCTATAACAAAATGTTTTCTATGCAAAGAATTGGAGTATTGATTCAAGAATAAAAAATTGTAAGCCTTTTACAATAAATATGAGTGAGAATTTTGACTGAGCAAATTTATATAAAGAATGCTCTCTAGTCAACTGAAAATCTGTTTTGTAATTATAACATACTAATATCATTTTGCTTAGTATAAATATACTAATTTACAGCTGGAAAAATGATGCTGTGAAAACAAAATAGTGCCATGTTTGAAAAACAGACATGTTTAAAGGTAAAATCGTTAAACTTTCAAACTGCATCAATGTTGTGAGAAGTAATTAAATTAACTAAAACAAAAACACACACAACCGGCATCACCAGATGAACAATTGCTTATGTGATTTTAGTTTTTTTTAATTGACTGATTATGAAATTAGAATTAATTAAATGTTGATTTTCAGAAATGTAACATCAAGCATAGCACAAAATACTTCAGGGATCACAAACAGAGCAGCTATTTCAGATTAAGAGGTAGTCTGCACAGTCTCTAAACTTGAAAATTACTAATAAAATGTGAGTTATGGTCAAGATTTTTTGCCACTGCTATAATATGAGACTGCCTATTGGTGTGAACAAACACTAGGTAAAAAAGTATGGAAAAATAATACACAATCACCAAAAAGATATGTCAAAGAGTAACAGGCAATGGGTCTGATTGTTAGTCACAAATTAGTTTTAACAAAGGACATTGAATGTAAGATTAAATAATTTTAATTTATTAATATTATAATTTTTAAAACAGCAGGACTAAGTGTATCAATGTAGAGGTGATTTTCAAATGCCCACAACTTTGTATTTAGTAAAGTTACACAGTTGATACTATTTGCAAATTGTACTCACACAATAGGGCTTTCAAATAAAATTAGCCACCTCTTATCAACTTGACCACTTGCTGAGATATTATTTTTCAAAGTCAAAAGTCAAAAACATTAAAACTCTTTTTGTTGCTACTGTATAGCAGATAATAAAAAATACATGCATTTTGACAGACCAATAGAATAAGAAATTTTATTTTAATTGCATTTTTTGAATTATAATGTGCATGTTAATTTGATATAGCTATTAAAGTAAAATGCTTTATATAAAAAAATTAAAAATTGTTTTGTACTATTTATGTAAGAATTTATTTTCTTTAGCAATTCAAAAAATTATTTTATACAATTGTTTATAAAAATGTTTTATTCAAAGATTAAAAAGAAGTATATATTTAATTTATAATCTTAGTAAATACCAATAAAATAAATTTATTTTATAAAATAATTAATTTAAACACAATTTAAAAAGAATATAATACTTTTTATGTTTAAAAAAATTTTATGAAATTTAAAAGATATAATAAATTTTTTATATTGTTAGGTATTTATTAAGTAAACGATGTGCATAAAATGTTTTGTACTATTAATTTCTTTTTTATAAAATAATATTAAAAATCTTTTAAGTAATGCGCCATTGTCAAACATGCACACTTAAAAATTCCATTTGTCTTTAACTGAATTTTTTTTTATTAAATTTTAGAACTTGGTTTTTACTAGTACTAATATATTTATTTTATATAAATCGACAATTGTGTTAATATACATA
Organism: Coemansia sp. RSA 2607; assembly: GCA_027578475.1. NCBI lineage: Eukaryota > Fungi > Kickxellomycota > Kickxellomycetes > Kickxellales > Kickxellaceae > Coemansia > Coemansia sp. RSA 2607. The sequence continues at coordinate 18,351 of JANBSE010000084.1, forward strand.
TTAACAAAATAAAATATCATCTCTCTGACAATATCTGCCAAAAAATTGATATTTTTTTCTGAGTTCAAAAATGAATTCTACCTATTTTCAATTGACATATAAAACTAATATTTCTCTATTTAAAGAATATTTGGAGAAACATTTTTTTGCAGAGGAACCTGAATTACTTGGATATATTAGTAGTTATCTCAATTATGTGGTCCATGAGAATGACTCTAAATACGAGGACTGTCATGATAGAGTCAATGAAGATGAAGATTTTCTTAATTGTTTTTCAGACATGTCTGAAAGTAACAAAGTAGAGTATTCAATATTTTTGGAAAGATTTAGAACTCGCTTTGATATTGAGGATATTAATATGTTTAAAAATATCATGCAAATTATGTATCAACTTTTTAGTAGCAATGATTACCTTTTAAATGTAAATATTATTTATTCTCAGTTTGAACTTTGTGATTTTATTTTTTACATTCTTTATGAAGGCGTCAACCCATTATCAGTGGTGTACGCAAAAGATTGTAATAGAGAATATATACGTAATTTTTTGATTGAATATAAAATTACCTGTCTTCAAGAAGTTGATATTGAGGGATTGAAAATAATTATATGTAATTTACATAAAAGGTGGCCAAATAGCTAATGGTAAATTGAGAAATATAAACATTGTAAAAATGATGAAACATCTTTGAATAATATTTTTAGTTAGATATTTTAATACTTGAATCTACTAATCATAGCAACAAAGACTGTATCAATGTTTTTCAAACTTTACTTCAATGAGTACTGTCATATGTAGAAAAAATAACCAAAATAGTTGTTTTTTTATATGAAAGCACTATTTTGACAAGAATTCTGGTTGTCAGCCAACTCGAAGAAATAACAATGCAAATGGAACAATGAGTCTGTAGTTGATGATTCACACTGGTCCTGCAGTTGTTACTGAGGTTAATGCTGGTATGGGCAGACAATCTGCAATGCTAGTGATGACAAATGGTATGAGGACAAAACAATGGACATCGTCAAGCCATAAGGTCATAACAAGACAAAATAAAAGTAAATGATGGCTCTAGAGGAGATGGAGCAGATGGGTATAACAAGTGTGGCTGCAAGGTAAGCAAACCAGGAGTTTTCCCAGTAAATTTTATATTGAGAACATCCTCCTTCAAATGTTATAGCTACTACACAGAACCAGTCATTTTTTTCTTTACTCAACTGTGCCACTTAACCTAATTGCCATCTGCTAGTTATTACTATGGGTGTCCTCTAACATCTGAGAATAAACTCTGAACTATATTTTTTCTTATCCTTATCTAAACTTAACCACTGGGGTTTTAATGGTCATATGGATACCTTTCCCCAACAATAAAACATATATTAAAACCATTAACACTATAAAATACAAAATCCTTCAAAAACAATCAGTAAAAGTATGCTATACTAAACCTTCAACTGCAAGGCTGGGAAGACACCAGACAACAAGGCAATCCACAATGCCCCAGACAAACCAGCTGCCTGATCTGAGCTCAAAGGAAAGAAAACAGATGTTAAGGGAGGTAATGTTCTTCAAAGAGGGAGTAAGACACACAGCACTAGTGATAGGCTGCATGACAGAGTAGGAGCTGTAGAGGACACTGTAGACAAGATGTGTTCTATGATGCCTGTATTTATGAAAGTAAAAAAACTGGTAGAGGTAAAACTTCAAGTGATGTCGCTGTCACCCACTAGACCAAATATGAAGCTTGCCCTTGCTGGGACACCATTTTTCAGAACCCCTGACACTATGGTTCAGGCGTCCACATCTACAAAAGACATGGGTGGTGGCAAACAAACTACCTGCATGCAGGGCAAAGGGGAAATAATAAACTCTTAATTGTGATAATACAAGTTCCAATTAAAAATGCATGCCTTGCTATACTTATGTTGAAAGCATGATGAGCAGAGAGAACTAGCATAGGTAATTAAAATGTATTGATCTTATAGTGTTGAAAATAAGCATTGGGAGATATTAGAAAGCTAAAGAATCTCTTTCCTAGCCTTCTGAGAAATCGACTCATATGAAGAGTGTGCAGCTTGTTTGAGCTGACTTGTGGTTGCCATTGGTCTGCCACTGCACATGTCAGTGAATGATGTCGGCTCCAGTATCATCAGTCCAGCCATGGCTGCTTTTACAGCTACACTGCTGGTCTCCTGATAATATCCATCAATATCTTAACTAGTCAAAAAGCTCCACTGTAGCATGTCGGTGTGACTGCATCTCTGCCATTATGGCGTGCAGCTCCCTGGTCTTGGTGAAATGTAAAATAGAACGTTTTTATAGCTTTTTAGTGATAATAAATAATTAAAAGTGCGAGAAAAATAGCAGAGCAACCATTAAACAACACTGAAAATGAGATTAAGAAAGAAATAACTAGAAAGCATGTCTGTGTGTGACAGACATTAGGTGGGAGTTAATGCCTAAACTAAAAGAGAAGAGAAAGAAAGAGTATAGTCATGTGCACAGGTTGCACCCATTACTGTAAAGAGAGGGTGCGGGTGTACTTGGCTCTAGTGAGTGAGGAAATGGCTGGATATTGACAATATTCCAATTGCTATAATAATTGACTTTGCAATAAAATTTACTAAGGTTCTTGCCCAATGCTCTGGTTAGCGGCAGCTTTTTATATTTGTCACTTTTGCTGTTCACATTGTTGATTTGTTTACATTTCTTGCATGCAACAGAGCTTACTACAATTGCCACTGCCTAATTCATTATTTTATCTAGCTCGTTATTCTCCAACAAAACAATGGTTCTGCCCAGCACACTTGTGTAATCCCCATTGGTGACAGTCAAAACCAACTGATGAGTGGAACGCTCGTCAAACATTTTATTGGTATAACATTTGTTGAAATTATTAAATTCCTAAAATACCACAACATTGGAGACTTCAATTAGAATATAAAAATTAATTAATGTCTTGTATAGCTTCTTTGATAAAAAAAAGTAGCATAAACATTCAGTAATGTCATTGACAGGCATTACATTATCTGCGGGCAGTTGTGGTAGTAAACAGATAATTTTTATGATAAAATCTATGCAAATAGACTTTTTTATCAGCTTAGATGTTAATCATCTATAAATAACAGGTAAGTTATGATATTACATTGGTAATATTTTTTGTAAATTAAATAGTTTTATTAATTGTGATTCTGCCATAATGTTCCAAATGCTTTTACTATGCCTTGCCATGCTTGAGTTGCTCCCACGCCATTTTGCACTAACATTTTTAGTAATTCGTTTATTTTTATTACGTTTAACATTTGTGAGTCTTTTTTAATTTGCACCCAATACTCATCTTTAGTCATATTTACAGGTATTAATGACTGAAAAAATTCTAGAATTTCTAAAGAAATACCTCGTGTTAAACTGTATGCAACCCTATTGCAAGGTAGTTCAAATAGTTTACTGCTGTATTTATCATAACCAATTCCATTGCCACAAAATTTATATTCATCAAAGCCACATCCATTCAGTATGTCATCAATGAAGACCTTTTTTTCCGCATTACTTAATTGTGAATTTGTTGTGACACTGCGTGTAGTAATTTCAAGAACATATTCATTTTTTAATCCAAGACCCACTAAATACTGAGCAATTTCATTATATGACCAAACTAAATTTTTTTGTATTCTGCATAATTGATAACAAATTACGATTTCGTTAACAAAAGTTTCTGTCCAATCTCCATTGAAATGAAGAGCAACGCAAGAATGTCTAAGAGCTATATTATATTCTTGGTATTTCTCAATGTTTTCAAGAAAAATCCAAACTAGTAGTGA
>JANBSE010000085.1:0-21984 GCA_027578475.1 Coemansia sp. RSA 2607
TATAGGGGGTCAAAGGAGCCAGTCTATATTAGCGACTTTATCCTCAACATTGACAATAGCCAGCCGGTTCTTAACGGAAGCTACTACGGAAATGGCAAGTTCTACATGTTCAATCGAGCACTGGTCGATTGTATTGACACAAAGATACGGTACAACGGAAACAGGAACGAGGATGCTGTATTTGGCGCTATGGTTTACAATGGCTGTGGTCCGGATGTGCTCAAGATTTCCGAGGACGACAGCAGGATCTGGCACAAGAACTACGACAGCAAGAGCGTTAAAATCAATCTTTCGGCGCTGGTCAACCACTAACAGAGAGTATTTTTTTTCTGTAAACTAGAAAATAGAGAATTTCATTCGACTCTACGAAAGCTGTAAAAATTCCTCTAACAAAACTTTAGCGCCTTTGGATCGACGCTGTTTGTAGATATTCAAAAAAACCGGTCTGCAATTCTTGGGTTTGTTGGCATCTTGATTTCCCTGAGCAAGCGCCCTAATTTCTCGTAGGCGCTTGAAATGCGTAGGCCGATGTTTAGCATCAGAAGTTTCGTTATTCTTCTTTTTACTTTCTGCCGTTATTATTCTCCACTTTTAAAACAATAGGTATATTACTTGGACCCTCTTTTTCATTAACCTACACCATGCATATTGTACCGCCAAGCCGTGCTGTGGGCATACTGCTGACCATGATTGTGATTGTGGCCGGAAGCATACCTCTTTTTCTGTGGCATACGGCAATGTGTCAGCCAGAGGTAAAGGCGACGCTATATCAAAGAAAGACGGACAGGAGTTTAGCCGTTGTGATGCCTATGAACTGCAACACAGACCACCAGTTTTACAGCAACATGTGGATGGGCGACTACCTCCACCCAGTGTGCGACTACCGGAGCAGCGGGTGCGCCATATACTGCAATCAAGCGTCCACATACAACACACTAGCAAAAAAGACAATCTGCTTTACGCGGGTGCTCAAAAACTACTACAACGAGACCGAGTTTTTTATCAAGCTAGACGACGACGCCTTGGTAGACAGAGACTACATCTTTGGGCTTATGGACAAGTATAAGGGCTACGACAAGCCATTATACATTAGCGAGTTTTCAACGTACCACAACAGTCAGCCGCTGCTGGATGGAACACGTTATGGAAACGGCAAGTTTTACATGTTTAACCGAAAACTGCTTGACTGCATTGCACCGGGTATTGACTATCTGGGACCACGCAATGAGGATGCAATTTTTGGAGCAATGGTCAGGCTAGGATGCGGCGAAAACGTCAAGAGAGTTCCACAGGACAACTCAAAGGTCTGGCACCGGGAGTATATCAGCAAGAACAAGCGGATTGACATGGTAGTACTGCGCAACCACTAATGCTATCATTCTACTTGATCCGACAGCACTGTAAAATAGCGAAGAGTTTAATGTTCTGAAGTTTTTAATCTGGCAGGTAGATTAATTGATTATTTTGTGTTTACAGCATGCGTTAATCTTTTCCTACTTCTCGCAGGTTTTTTCGCTGAATTGCAATCGCTCTACACATTGGAAGTCGCTGCACTTCCATCTACAGTGTCAATCAAAAGCTAAACAATGGAGTTGTAGCCGTTTTTAGCGCAAATGATACATGACGTAAAGTGTGTGGGGGGCTGTTGTTTGTTTGAATGGTTGGTCAATTTATGAGAAGCAAAATAGTTGCATAATGACAGGGAATAGAGGGACACAGTAGTGGTCAAAATGGTCCTGAACCACAAAAAAGTTCAATGAAGTGTGACCAATAAATTTGGAGGACGGAGTGTTTTTTTTTCGGGTGGGGAAGCAATAGAGTGAGTGTGTGTGAAATTGCGGAAACAAAACAGACGGAGCAGTCGTACACTTGGCTGAGAGTTGCTAGTTAAAGTATATCGGTCTTTTTTATGTCCGGGTATAAAAGTGCTGCGATCATGCCTGATTAGCAGCACTTTGAATATGCTCGCTGCGAGAAACAAACCGACAGCAAGCAATACAGCAAGCATATAAGACTATTTTTAGTTTCCACGCGGTGTCTTTCTCTATTCTTTTTATTGAGAGACGAATGACGTTGTGTCAAAGTGTGCGCACAAGTATGTAGGGTGATCCGTTATTTATACTTTTGCGCGGCAAAGTGCAAAAGAGCAGGAAAATTGACAAAAATTTCTGCTAAAAATGCAAGCGTTATTTTTGGGAACCTCCTTTGCTCGACACTTCTCAAGAAGACTTGAGAATAAAAAGGAATGCCGCATACTCGCTTCCATTTTTGTTTTCGCTGTTTCTGTTTTCTTGTTCTTTTTTCTCTGGTTCTCTCAGGACACAAGTGCTGGATATTTATTTCTTTCTCTATTCTTTCATTCCACAGACATAAAATAAAAACAACGCTATTGTATATTTATTTGTTTGTCAAGGGTCTTTTTTATCTTTTATAGTGTACATATAACACATAGACACATACAAACACATACCCCAGACTTTTACTGTCTATTTGATGGTGGCTCTACTGCTTTCCAGACCACGGGTGCTGGTCCTTCTAATTGCGCTGGGGATCATCGCAACCAGCCTAATAGTCACATCCGACCACCACAACTATTGGGGTGTATTCGACGGTGAACAGGTTCCCGAACCGCCAGCACGGCCCGATTGGCCTGCGCGGATGATGACCGAGGACGAAGTCCTGCTGAGCAAGCTGGTGATAGTCTTCCCAGTGAACGAGAACACAGATATGCAGTTCTACCGCAACACATGGTTCGGCGAGTACCTGCACCCCGTGTGCGACTTTGACGGCCCCGACTGCAAGATTGTTTGCAACGAAAAGTCGACATACCGTACTCTGGATAGAAAGACACGCTGCTTTGCGCGGCAGATTAAAGAGCGCGAGGATTATAAGCAGACAGAGTTCTTTATAAAGCTCGACGACGACTCGTTCGTTGACAAGGGGTATATCCTGGATCTGCTGAGGAACAATACAGGGTCAAATAAGCCGGTATATATCAGTGACCACACAAGGTTACATGACTCTGCTAATCCGGGAGTGCTTGATGAGGTGTTGTATGGAAACGGCAAGTTCTACATGTTCAACAGGGTGCTGGTCAACTGCCTGGACACAGAACTAAAGTACAATGGCGCGCGTCGTAATGAGGACTTGGTATTTGGCGGCATGGTCAACTCGGGTTGCGGCGGCGAGCAGGGTGTCATGTTTATCCAGGAAAACGATGACAAGATTTGGCACAAGGTGTATCAAAACAAGAACAAGTACATTGAACTGGGATTCATCAAGAACCACTAGTATTTTATATACATATATATTAACCAAAAATCTTACAACTCAGACTTGTGGTCGTCGAGAAGCTGCTGGAGGACATCAATTGCACTGTCCAAGGGCATATGGTGTGTAAAGTTGCGGCGCGGAAGCACTTTGAGGGCGTGGGTGCAGTCAATGTCGATGTCGAGTACATGGAAGCAGCTGGCTCCAGGACTGAATCCAATGCGCAGCGAGTACTCTCTGTCAACGTTGGCATCGACATCAGGCTTGCGCTCATACACCTCAAAGATAATGTGAGTCAGGTAGTCCAGCTCGTCGACTTGCTCGTAGGACATTGCATTGGGCATCCCGCAAAGGAGAATGATGTTGAGCAGCGTGTGTATGTGCGACTCTTTGGTAAAGTAGAAGCGTGTGCGCGGTTCCGAGGATGTCGAGCGTATTTCGTCGAGGTCGGCTATAAGCTTGCGCAGCAAAGGTACCGATGCCTGAACACCGATGGTTTTGCGTTGCGACGGCGTGATGCCAAATTCATGATGCGAAACGTAGTTTAGCAGCAGTCTGGCCTTATAGTACAGCTGACGCACTTCCTTTTGAGCAAACAGCGGGTCTGGCGGGTACATTGACGACGAGCCATTGGCGACAGATGCCGAGCGGTCTTGTGATGGAGCAGGGGCTGCTGCAATCTCGAGGAAATCAGATGAGCCATCGTTCATCTCATCGGGGTCCTGGAAGATATGCTCGAGGAAGCGACGGTTGTGCAGGGCGTCATACTTTAGCGAGTCACAGAGCTTGCCAATCATGGTTGGATCATAGACGGTGGCACCTGTGTGCTTGTCGGTTTCCTGGAAGTCGGCCAAGATCTTCTTCCAGCGCTCGCGGAACAGCTCTGCAGTCTCGTTGCAACACCACTCGGGCTGCAGTCTCTCGAGAGCGTCAGCTGACAGCGTAGCAAAGTTGCGCTCCATACGTGCAATCAGACGGTGCACCAGAGAGCACAGGTCTGCTAAAAATACACGCGGATTTGAACCCATGTCGGCGGGAAGTGCCATGTAGGTGGCATCGTAGAACGGGTTCCCTTCCAGTGGCCCGTCAAAGTTAAAGAAACCGCACAGCTGCTCCTTGTCTTTATCGATGGCTGGTTTTGCAGCCGAGAAGTCGTCAAGCATATCGGATCGGATAGAGAACTGCGGCTTCTCAGCACCCTTGGCGACAAACGCACCAGCGTAAGCAGCAACAGTCGACTGCACGCGGCGCTCAGCGCTAGAGAAAAACTGCACGTCGTCGAGCAATGCGGCGTTAAGCAGCATCAGATCCTTGCGCATGCGCTCGCCCAGATCCTGCGACTGGACAGTACCAGCGTGCGTACATGTGCCGCCCCACTTGAGCACCACCTGTACGGCACCCGACGCGTTCTGCGCTCTCACCTGTACCTTGGTTCCGGGGAGCGCAATCTTGCGCTGCAGAACGTCTATGAGCTGGGCAACGGCCGGGCCGTCGGAGCAGTCTGCGGCAGCATGCAGGGCGGCGAGTGCCTGGTCGAGCTCGTCGCGCGTGCGCAGGATACGTTCGCTGCCATCTGCACCCAGCAATGCAACGACCGAAGGCGCGCGAGTGACGCGCTTCATCTTCTGCTTGGGCGTGCGGTCGGCGTGGCGGCAGACACTCAGGACGCCCTTGAGCGCCCAGGTGCTTTCGTAGGTCAAGCGGCCGACGGACTCTGCGTCGACAAAGCGGGCGACCCAGCGGTGCCGCAGGGCTTCCTGGAACCTCGTGTCCAGGATGCGCGCAGCGTCCTCGGCGTACTGCTCGTTGCCCTTGACGAACGACCAGCCGTTGACGTCCATCACGAGCGAGCGGCCGCCGGCGGCACGCAGAATGTCGAAGCCGCAGACGCGCTGGCCAAAGGCAGCCGACACGCGACGGGCGTACTCGCGCTCGCTGTCCGTGAGCTGGGTGATAAAGCGCATTTCTTTGCCGTCGCTGGTGCGACGTACGTGGCCGTCGACCACCGGTGACCGGCGGGTCTCGGCATGGGCGTACTCGCCGCCCACAGTGTACACCTTGACGTCCACGGCGTTCTCAACGGCGATAAACTCCTCGTAGACGTACGAAGCGTCGGTGCGGATGTGCGCCGGGCCGGGGTAAAACTCGCTGGACTTGTTGCCGACCTTGCGGAACAGCTTGCGCACGCCGCCGCCCTGCCACGACGCATAGTAGATGTGGATATTGTGGTCCTCGGCGTCGCACGGTTTCTCGACAAAGGGCTTGCGCAGGGTGCGCGTTCCGATGCGCAGCGTGTCGCAGTCGATCTCCTCGACATCGGGTGTTGGTGAGTCAGTGGCCAAAGGGAGCCCCAGATGCTGCTCGACCACGCGGCGCACGAGCGCAGGCACCTTGGGTCCGCCGTCACGGCTAACAACAATATTCTCGGGCGTCGGCACGCCGGCATGGCGCAGCATCTCAAGCACCAAGCGGCGGTCGAGCAGCAGGAACTGGCGTACGAGCGAGTTGACTGAGAAGGGCTTGCGCAGCCTTGTGTACTGCAGCGCCTTTTCGAGCGGGAAGCCGTGCGAGAAGAAGGATATTAGAAAGTCGCATGTCGGCCACTGCTCGATGGCCTCGTCTAGAATGGTCTTTTCGCCAAAGAACACGACGGAGTAGCGGTTGGTTGCTACGAGGCCGTTGAGCACGGCGGCCATGGCTTGCGACCGCGCTTTGCTGTCCATTGCACAAACGCCGATTACTGCTTTGCGGCCCTCTGCTAGCGGCGGAAGCTCGATAAAGTGTGGCGATGCCGACTTTAGCGGCGACGTCGATGCTACTGCTTCGGTCTCGGCATCGGCGGCTGGCGACTGTGGCAAGCGATCGCCGAGCTCTGACAGAAAGCCCGAGTTTTGGTGTACAGGCGCCATACTATGCGGATATGTCTGTATATAAAATTACGGCAGGTTAGAGAAGGTGTGTAGTTAAAAAGAAGTAAAAAAAAAGTGTAATAGTTTTATTTCACTATTTTTTATGCTGGCTAACGTCTGCGCGCTCAAAAGAGAGTGTGGATCACCTTTTCTGAAATGCAGTCAAGCACTGTGACTTTTGTTCAACCTCATCCTAGCCAAATCCTGATCAAGTGCTAATTAGCACTAGGGGGTAAACGGACATGTGGTCAAAGAAGGGGCACATGCGCATTTCAAGTTTGACACCCATGTACGCGATTTCCCACACAGCAAGCAACATATGACAGTTTAACCCCTCAAGTGGGCGCAGCTGAAAGTGAAAAAAGCAATATATTTGTTGAAAGTGAAGAAAAAATAAATTACAAAATGGCGTGAACCTTTAGGTTTTTTTTTTAGAATAGCAGGTGGCGGGAAAAGACATTTTAGGTAGCCGTTTACCACGTCTCGTGGTCGGAGGTCAGGAATTGGACCTCGCGGCTGACCATGTTGACCTGCGGCTGGTTCCACGCAGCTTCGGCATCGTCCTCCTTGAGCAGGCTCTGCAGGTAGATAGAATTGGCGTAGGTCGGGGCGTCGGATGCCGACGAGGCAGACGCAGCCATTGCGGCGTCCTGCGCCCGGCGCGACGTGCTAACCAGGGTTCGCCGCGAAGACTGCTGAACGAGTGCAGACGAGCGGATGGAGGCGGCGCGAATAGTAGCGAAGAACATTGTTGACAGCAATTAAAAACAAAGGGAGCGAGTGTAGATAAAATAACTGGTGTTTTTGGCGAATGGAAAATGGAGAATGTGTGTTTTTGATGGGAGAGGAAAAAAAAGATGGTAGACGGGGGCGGCCAGTGCGGGTTTTATAGAGTTGGTCCAAGCGGGTGAGAAAGTTTTCCAGCGTTCCACGTTGGCATATGCTTGCCCGGGGGGTTTCTTGCATCGATTATCGATTGGGCGGGCAAAGACGGAATAGGTGGAGGCGGGATAATAGAGCGAATCAGTGGTCACTTGGTCAAAAATACGGCCCAGGATTGCCAGTCACCAAGAATTATCCTCTTCCTTAAAATGGCGAGCGCATGACGACATGCGCGTTCCCATTCCGACAAAGAGAAGGTTTTGACTGCCTGCACTTACTTTCTTTGCTCCCCATCCGCTCCCTATTCTAGCCCTCTTCCGAGAAAATAATAGAGAGGAAGAGGCTGTTCCGATTGTTTTACTTCATGCAGCAATACGCAGTCACTACTTTTTTTTTGATTCATGTGTTGACCACAACTCTGATGTTGCTCATATGCTGCCTCTACATGTGACGCAGCATTTCAGGATTTAAATGCAATGGCGAATAAATGTGACGACAGGGGAAAACCGGAAGCACTTCTAAACAAAAAATAAAAAAGTCGGCTGGTGCGCAATTTAGGAAAGAGCTCTGCAAGTTCACACACACCCGAAAAAGCAAGAGGTGTGAAAAATTCCCGAGGTGGAAATAAAAAAAAGTCCAACGAAGGAAGGGGGGATTTGCGCATGTTGCTTGAAAGGAAAGAGCTTGGACCTCCCGCACACTCTGTCCAAGAGTCTTGTTGCTTCCGTTCCGATGGGACTGTGTGAAAGCAAAAGGCCGTTTCGACACATATTGGCCAATGGGTGCAGAGCAAAAAGTATCTGCGCGATTTCCATTCAGCTGAAATATCCAACTCTAGGAAGGAATGCGAATGGTGGGTATTTTGCGTTCCATTCTCTGGGCGGGTTTAACGTGTGGATGGGAAATGGATATATTTGAATATGGACTTTACAGCCAGGTATCTGTGTGTTGTGTCTTTGACAGCGTATACGCCACGCAAATGAAACATAAACATTATTGTTATACCCCTGAAACTGCGGTATGGATGGGAAAACGCCCAGAGGAGGCTGAGGAGACACACGCCATGCTGAGTTGATTTAAAGTACATTTAGAGGTTAGAAATAGAAAAATTTTAAAGAGGTATTTTTAGTAGTGGAAGGAGTCCTCAGGAACCCACTGGTGGGGCTCGTGCAGGCCCTCCTGGACCTCGCGGCTGACGGTATCAATGGCTTCCCTGCGCCAGGGCGCCTGCGAATCGTCGGTCTTGAGCAGCTCGGTCAGGTAGCGCTGCTCGTCGAGAAGCAGCTTGAGGTGCTCATCGTGGGTTATGTTGTCCATGCGTGTGTACACTGACGCGTTGGTGTAGCAGCGCAGGGCCGGGCGCAGATTCAAAATGGCTGGCCGCAGCTGCTGTCTTGCACCGGCCAGTATGCCTGCTCGGGCAATGTGCGGTGAGATCATTGTCAAGTGTGGTTGGATGTGTAAAGAGCGAAAGAAAGGAAAGAGCTATTTGTAGTGGGCAAGGTTGAGTGTTTGCGAAGCTGGAGAAAAGGTAGGATTTTTAGGACAAGGCCGCCTGCCCGACCGAGGGCCTGGGCTTTATATGCCGAGCTGCTGCTCCCTTATCCTCTCCCGTCTCACCTCGCATTTGCCCGACATATCGCTCACCATTATGCTAACGTTGCACACAAATCACACTGAACAACACGTAGATGTGTTGCAATAGAGTGTAAATGGTGGCAGCAGATCAAATCAGTCACCACTGCAGATGCACTGGTATTGGCTTTATTCGGAACGCGCCAGTTGACCCTTCACTGGCGTTTATCCACCCACTCGCAGCGCGCGCATACACGCTGTGACGGGCGAAGCGTGATGCACAGGGCACATGACGGGAGAGGCAGAAGAATGGTGGGAGGTGGGATAGAGCTTGTCACGCGAGGCGATAGAAAAGATGGATTGTGTATTGCGCTCTAATCTCTCATCGTTCCATCGATTGATCAGATGGCCGAGGGCGGCTGGGCGTCGAGCATCTGGCGGATGGCATATGTGGCCTTGAGGATGTTCTTGCGGTACTTTGCCGACACCGGGATGAGCGGCGTGGCCGGGGAGATGCACCGCAGCCAGCGCTCAAAGTTCTCACGCGCCCTGTCTCCGGCATCCGCCTTATTAGCCAGCACCAAGGAGGGGCGGGCAGCCAAGCCCGGGCGATAAAGCTCGAGCTCCTGCTGCAGCGCCAAAAGATCCGCCCAGGGATTCGGGCGCGCCACATCGACAATATACACGAGCACGCGGCTGCGCTCCACGTGCCTCAGAAACTCATGGCCCAGCCCAACATTACGATGCGCGCCGGGGATCAGCCCAGGGATATCGGCCACCGTGACCTGCCTTGCGTCCGCGTAGTCTACCGAGCCGACGTAAGGATTAAGCGTGGTGAACGGATACGGGGCGACCCGCGGGTGCGCGTTGGACACCGCACGGAGGAACGAGGATTTGCCTGCGTTGGGCATGCCCACCAGCCCGACGTCGGCGATGGTCTTGAGCTCCAACTCGATCTGCCTGGTGACGCCCGGCAGCCCGCGCAGCGCGTAATGCGGCTGCCGGTCGCCCGGCAGATTGAAATGCGGGTTGCCCGGTCCGCCCAACCCACCGGCGGCCACCAGCATCCTCTGCCCGTGGCGCGTCAAATCAGCCGCCAGGGGCTCCGTGTCCTCGAGCATCCGCAAAAACGCCGAGTACTCCGCAGGCAGCCTGACGCCCTGCACGTCATTGCGGTCCTCCCATCTCGGGTAATGCACAAACAAAGAGCTCTTGTCTTTTCTCTGCGACTGCTCCGCAGAACGCACGCGCTGGGCCAGCGCATCGAGATACGCGTTATGCGCACCTCGGCTAGGTTCGCCGGACACCGTGGGCTGATCGGGTTGCACGGCAAGGGAGCGCACGAGCGTGCCGCGCGGCACGCGCACCACCAGGTCGCTTGCCGCCTTGCCGTGCATGTTCTTTCCCTTGCCGTTGGCCCCCGCATGTGCGCGCAGCTGCTGCTTGACGCACCCAAGGCTGCTTTCGTTCTCGTCTACTTCAAGCCACACGGACCCCCCGGCGCCCCCGTCGCCGCCGTTCGGCGGACCTCGGGGCACGAACACGTCGCGGAAGAAGCTGACGCACCCGTCGCCGCCGTGCCCGCCCACGGCTGTGCAGCGTAGACGGTCGACAAAGTTGCGTCCGGCCTTGTGGCGATGCTTAAAGTCGGTGGAAGGCACGTCGGGCGTTGCGTGCTGCGTGGCTGTGCTGTACGCGTGACGTCCGGTGAGCGCCGTAAAGCGGCCCAGTGCCAGGTACGCGCGCAAGCGAGTGTGTGTGGATCGTAGGTTCATGCGCAGAGAGAGTGCGGGGATACAGAATGCAATCGGAAGTAAAGAAGAATCGAGCAAAGTGTAGATCAAGCTGGAAAATTTGTTGAAACCCGCTGAGTAATCTGATCAGAAGATCAAGCCTCTAATCGTCAAAATTCTCCTGATTACTTATAAATGACATGCATCGACAGGTTAATGGATGTTAGTTTAGTTATTCATATAAAGCAATTGATATTCATTCTACTTTAAACATAAAATACCGTTCATATGCACCTTTACTTGGCATATTTTACTTTTGAATTAGTAAGTGTAAGAGTGACTATAAGTTGCTTGAGGATGCATCTTAATCAGGACATCCAAATCTCAAAGTTGCCAAACTTTATAGAGATGCTATAATTCAGATATTTGAAGAGTCACCACAAACAATGGTTCAGGAGTTAGCTTATACATATGACGGTTCAGTGACTACAATGCAAGCAGTATTGGACAAGGGATATGGATTCAGGATGGTGTATTGTAAATGGATTCCACATGAGCTTAGTGATGCACACAAAAAGGAGCGACTTGACTTTTGCCATTCTTTCACCAAAACATATTATTCAAATTGGAAGAAATATACATATAACATTCTCATATGTGATAAAGTAATGTGCATCTTTACAGATCTAAACAAGTACTAGCAGCTAAACAGTTGGCATTTAAAGGTCAACAGCCAGAGCCTCAGGTGAGACCTTCAAATTACACACAAAAGTTCCTTGCTCTTGTACTTTTCTCATAGACTGAGATTGTCTATGCCTACCTTGATAATAAAAACTCTTGAGTTGACACTAACATATACATACAAAAATGTTTTAAAGTAGTGGTCAAGAAGTGGCAGGAGACACATCCAAAATCAAATCTATCAAAAAATATTTTTCATCAGGATAATCTACTGGCTCACAGATTGGATACTACAATACAGTCTGTTAACAATATATTTTAACTACTATTAAAATGCTTTTCTAACTCTCCTGACCTTGCATCATGTGACTTTTGGCTTTTCCTGAGGCTCAAGAACAAGCAGCATGGCAAGAAGTTTGCCAATCTTGGTCATGTAAAAAAGGTATAGGAGCATGAGCTTGCTTGTCTCACACCTGACGACTTTGAAGCCTGTTTTGATACATGGTTAAAACGTTGCCAGATGGTACTTCAAAAGGGTATTAACAATTTTTAAACTAATATATTTATTTAAAAAAACCTGATAACATACTGAGAGGCTTGTATTTCTCATCAAAGTGAAAGGTCAAACGCTTTGATAACCATTTTGATGTAACTGTATATTACGGTTATCCAAAAAACTTTTGTATCTAAACATTTATCAAATGAATTTGATGTTCACCAGCTCAAAACCCCCTTCTTTAATATTACTGGAATTCGGACTCATACTAGTTTTGTGTACAGGTAAATCCTGAACAAAAGTTTCCACCTGTGATCTTATTTATTTCTTGCTATCTTGCCAATGGGATTATCACAGTATTCTATATAGACAGATGATTAGCATTATTCGTCATCCAATTATATTTGTTGTAACTTCTTTCTATTGCTTTATTTGAATCACTTTCGTTAAACCCTAGGTAAAATAAAATATTAGAAGAATCATCATAACTAAAATGGTTACTGTACAAAATATCAGCAATAACATAATTTATATAATCTAATTTATTAGATATTAAGAAATTATATATTTCTCGATAGTTGACAATATAATCTGAATGAATAGTGTTATTTGAACTGTTTACAAATTTACATAAATTAATATTTTTCTCATTACTATGTTTTATTGCTTTATTATAAATGTTAGTAATAGTATAATTAAATTTAAATAATTCGATTTGTTCATCAGATGCTTGCTGAAAAGCTTCAATATTAAATTCTTTTTCGTTGAATGCCCAATCAAGCATGTCTTCAGGTACATGTGCTGCATAGTTACCTGTATATATATTATCAGGTGGAATATGAGCATAAAGAAATCCATTTTCAATATCATGCGTATTTACTTCGCAATCAAGTAAAACCTTCAATATTATGTTTGGATCATCAAACCCATGTCCTAAAAACCCTACGACAATTTCTTTGCAAATACTTTGTTTTTCAAATTCACTGGCTATTTTTTTAACTATTCCTTGTGCACTGTAACCTTTGTCATGTAATTCACGAAATCTATTTACTATAGCAGGATTAAAAATGGCACTTTCATTATACTGAGACATTTTAAAAAATATAAAATAGTTGTAAAAAATAGAAAATGCGTTAGGTAGACATATAAAACCTGGTATTTATACAAATAAATTTAAATATAAATTATTTTTAATACTAATAAAAAGATTTTATAAAATTTTAAATAAAATTGCAAAAATATTTTTACAAAAAACTACAAAAAAATTAATATATCTTTCTTTTTTACATTTACAATAAAAAGAAAATATAAAATAATTTTTTTTTAAAATGAAATTAATATATAAATTTTTTTAAATGCAAAATATTATAAAATTAACTAATTCACATTTTATTCTTAATAATTTGGTTTTGTACAATAAAAATTTATTTGTTATAATATATTTTAAATAAATGGTTTGTTAAAAATTAATATTTTTAATATAAAAATTGTAATATACAAAAGCAACAAATAGAGTAACAACGTTTTAAACTTTTGACTTTGAAGAGTAATAACTTTATAAGTAGGCTAGATAAAATTAAAAGACATTATTTATATAAAAGCTATATTGTTGCAGTACATGGTGCATACAAAATTACACATGTGGCTTTACTCATTAAAAAAATTATTGGTGTTTAAAAAAGATTATTGTGTTTATACACTTTTTGAGCTGGTTAAATTTTTTTACTTTGTTTTATTTATTTAATTCACTTAACCAATCTTTTATTAGCTCAACCAAACTAATTTATTTACTTTTTAAGGTTGCGTCTTTACTTATTTTATTACTAGTTGATTGTTTGTACCCGTCTCAAACATCATTAGCAAAATTAGTAAAAACAGCTGCTTTCAGTGCCTCAGGAGGGACAATAGCTAGAGGAAAAATGTTGTAAAAAATAACAAAAACGTTGTTTTTGTGCAGTAAAACACTATTTGACTACATGTAGGGCATTTTAATGCAAAATCAGGCATCTAATCAGAGCTAATTCCGTTGGACTAGCTGCAGTTTAATCACATTTAAATGCATCGAGGTGAGGAAACTGCAGTATATGCTGCTAAAATGTCCATGTAGAAGCTCTAACTGTGTGTGGATTTTGGCATAATATTAAATATATAGTATGCAAAGGAATTGAGTTTAAACTTTAAGCTCAAATATTTACATCATGTTGTAGTAAATGTGAGCGAGCTTTTTAACTGAGCAAATGTCAACAAGAACTGGATTGTAGAGAGCTGGAAAACGTTTAATTGTTTTATTATATACAGTGGCAGGAAAAAGTGTATCAATGTTTTTGACTTTTGACTTTGAAGAGAAATATCTCAGCAAGTGGTTAAGTTGATAAGAAGTGGCTAATTTTATTTGAAAGTCCTATTGTGATAGTACAATTTGCAAATAGAATCACGTGTTTACCTCAATTGACTAGAAAGATATGGGCATTTGAAACTGACCTCTGCATTGATACACTTTTTCCTGCTGTTTTAAATATATTAAGTTTAATATATTAAAATTATTAAATCCTACATTTAAAGCCCATTGTTAAAACTAACTTGTGTGTAACAATCAGACATATTGTCTGTTACTACTTGACTTTTTTTCTTAATGATTTCATATTATGTTGCCACATTTCTTACCCAGTTTTTTTCACACCAATAGGCAATCACATATCATAGCACTACCAGAAATTCTTGACCATAACTCATGTGTCATTATTGGTTTTCAATATTAGACACTCTGCAGGCTATCTTTCAATCTTAATTGACTGCTTAGTTTGCCATTCCAGAAGTAATTTTGTGCTATGCTTGTTGTTACAATTCTGAAAATCAACATTTAACCAATTCTAATTTTATAATCAGTTAATTAAAAATTAAGATCTCATTAGAGATTGTTTATCTGATAATGCTGGTCGTGTGTGGTTTTGTTTTAGTTAATTTAATTACTTTTCTTAACAGTGATGCAGCTTTAAAGTTTATCATTTTTATCTTTAAACATGTCTGTTTTTTGAACATGACACTATTATGTTTTCACGACATCATTTTTTCAGATTTTAATTAGTATATTTATATTAAACAGATTGATATTGGTATGTTATAATTACAAAACACATTTTCAGTTGACTAGAATGCATTCTATATTGACATTCACTTAGTCAAAATTCTCACTTATATTTATTGTAAAAGACTAACAATTCTTTATTCTTAGATCAATACACCAATTCTTTGCAAATAAACTATTATGTACTACAACAAGATCTACACATGTGAAAAGCTTCTTTTTAAGCAATTTGGCAACATTTGCTTGTGTTTTCATTTTCCAGCAATTTAAATATGATTGCAAGTTAGCCTACCCCATGCAATAATCTTTGGTTGGTAGTTTAGTTTTGCAACAAAGTTCTTGGACAACAATCAGATATTAGATAATACACTCTGGTTATACTTAGGATAAGTTTGGTAATGATTTTTCTGGTGCTACTACCAGTATAGTATTGCTAATTGATACTAATCTTACTTTATTTTTATGTCAGGGATACGATTAGATAAATGGGTTAAAGAGCAATAAATAAATAGTAATACATGCAGAGTATGTAAGATTGTAAAATAAAATTTTGTTACTTAGACTTATGCTTGTTTATTTAATTAAAGAAACAATTTTTATAAATTTCTAGACTAGCAGGAAAAAGTGTATAAATGCTCACATCGTTTTCAAATGCCCATAACTTTCTAGTCAGTTAGTCTAAGCACGTGATTCTATTTGCAAATTGTTTTACTACAATAGGGCTTTCAAATAAAATTAGCCACCCCTTATTAACTTGACAATTTGCTGAGATATTTCTCTTCAAAGTCAAAAGTCAAAAACATTGATACACTTTTTCCTGCCACTGTAAATATTAATCCAGTAAGTATGAATAAGAACTTTTACAGCTAGAAAATCGATGATGAGAAAGGTCAACAGTGCCATGTTAAAAAACAGGCATAGATGGTAATAAAAACATCAAAAATTTAAAGCTGCGTCTCTGTTGAAAGAGTATATTTAATTGTTTGAAACAAAAAACACACATAACCAGAGTTATTTCAAGATTAATCTCTGAAGTGATCTTAATTTTTAATTTACTAATCATAGTATTAGAATTGATAAAAAAACATTTTATTAAAATACTGAGGCCAAACATGATACCATATCTAAATATTAGTGACTACTTGGAACTCTAATTAATACTACGGGGTAATTTGTACAATTGCTGCATTTGACTACTATTAATACATTGTTGGATGAGCTTAGGAATGAGTGGTACTGTTATGATTTGTTGTTACCTAACAGCTTAATTAAATACTGGTAGTCAATTGCTGTAATCCAAACCATAAATTAAAATAAAAGGTGTCATAAGTAAACAGACAAAAGGTCTGACTATTACAATTAACTTACAGTTTTATAGAACTTAGAATTGATTTTTAATTATTAAATGTTTATTAACTTGTAATTTTTAATTAGTGGCTCAAAATGTGTATCCATGCACAACTCATTTTCAAATGCTCATAACTTTTTACTAAAACAAGCTAGTCATGTAATTCTATGTGCAACATGGATTATCACAACTGGGATCTTTATATAAAGTTAGTAACTTGGTTATATCTAGTCTACTTATGGGAATAGTACTCTTTTATGTTAAAAGTGTCAAACATTGAAACACTTTTAGTTTCCACTGTATACTAGAATTATGTCAATACAGCACAACTAAAACATATTAATTTATATATAAACTTTTTATCTATAAATTTATTAAAGAAGCAATTCAAAATAGTGCGCTAAATTCATTTTTTTAAAAAAATAAGCCAAAAAAATATTTTTTAAAAAATGTACTAGGGGTTTAAAAACTACATGACAGTTTTTAATGTAAATTAAATAAAATATATTAGATGAAAGTTGATGTTTACAAAGAATTTAATACATAATTTTATAATACTACGTTTTTAAGAAAATACTTTTTGTATAAAGAATTATTGTATAAAAAATAATTTATACATAATATTTTTTAGCAATTTATTGCTTTCATACTAAGTTTTCCGTTTTATAATAGTATATATATATATATATATATACTGCATAATAGTGCTTGTCAAATATAAATACAACATTTGCAATTATCTTTCTCGGTTTTATTTAGCATTAGATGCGAACTGCTTTTCTCTAAAAATATTTTTAAAGTATAAATATGAGTACTAGTAATCTGCAGGAAGAAATTATAAAGTTATTTAATCAGTTCAAACAATCGAATCTAACAAATTTAGAAATTGTTCAATATATTGCCAACGAATACAGTTGTGATGGTGTCTGTGATGCAGTTGTTGATGTTTTAAAATATAATTCTAATTCAGATAAAGAAATTTATAAGATTATGTATGAAAGCGATTTGGGAATACATAGTATTGCAGAAAGTTTAATGTCTAAAGGTTCTGACTCTGCTACAATACTTGTGTTAAAAGAATTCTATTTATTTAAAAATTTTACAGCAATGGAAAATGAGTATTTAGCAGATTTAAATAAAGCATTACACTTTGTTGAAACAAAAACAACTAGAGTAGAGCGTATTATTATTAATAAGCAAATAAGTAATATGTTTGAAATTGTAGAATATTATAAAACTATTCATAATTACTTACAATCAATTTATTCTATTTATGGTCATTACATTATTGCTCAAATGTTATATTATGCTGCTTATTTTAAGACTGAGATAGTACGTATTATGCACCAGTTAGGTATTAATTATAGAAAAATAAATAATGCAATTCAAAGAATATATGAAACATATGAATGGCTAAAATCTAAGATTACATAAAATAGTACACAATCTTTTAACGTGATGTAAAATTTAATTATATAAAAAATGAATATAATGTATATGTTCAACGTAAATTTTTATAATAATTGTTTACTTGGAAAAAAATTATAATTATAACTTATGTTGTGCTGAGTAAATAAGTAGTAACGCAAACGTAACGTTATATATTTATTTTAAAACTTTCTGCATTGATGAACTTGTGTTTGATTTTTGAAATTTTAAAGTTCTACTTTGTACAAATGCATTTCACGCAGGCTTGTTAGAAGTGGGCATGTAGAAGCGTAAAATTGGGCTGTATTGATTATGCTTATTTTGACAGATCAGTTGTAGTAACAATTTTAAATAAAGTATAACAATTGTGTTTGGCGTAGCGCAGTTTTATGTATAGCTAGTAACATGATGCAAAGTTGTGGATAGTCGCAATAGAAAAATATTTTAAAAGGCAGTAGCAATTAAGAATTTAGTATTTGGACTGAGGCATGAAACATTATCACTTTGAGGTATAATTAATATCAGCGGATCAGTTGATCAGAAATTGTGGCATTTTGATAATGCTGACATGAACGATCTGGCTTTGTAAGCACGAGTTGTTTCTTTGATCTGTCGGGTTTTCTGTAAATATATAGCTAGTTTTTTTTCATTTTTTTTTCAACACGATGCTGCTTGGGGTGCTGCGTCTGGGGGCGCGAACAAGGCCAGCAGCAAGGACAGCATTTCGGCGATGCTACTCGTCTTCAACGACCAGCGATCTGCAGCGCGTGCGCAACATCGGGATAATCGCGCACATCGACGCAGGCAAGACAACAACAACGGAGCGCATGCTGCACTACGCCGGATTCACACGGCGTATCGGCGACGTGGACTCAGGCGACACAGTAATGGACTACCTAGCAGCGGAGCGCGCTCGGGGCATAACGATCCAATCCGCAGCGATAACGTTCGGATGGCGCTCACACCAAGTGCACCTGATAGACACGCCGGGGCACGTGGACTTTACGGTGGAAGTGGAGCGCGCGATGCGCGTACTGGACGGCGCAGTGACGATAGTGGACGCAGTGGCGGGGGTGCAGGCGCAGACGCGCACGGTGTGGGGGCAGGCGGCAAGACACGGCGTGCCGCAGGTGGTGTATGTCAACAAGATGGACCGCGAGGGCGCCTTGTGGGAGCGGTGCGTGGAGGACGTGCGGCGCAGGCTGGATGTCCGGCCGCTGGTCCTGATGGTGCCCGAGAGCACTGCGGGCGACGGGTGCGCGGCCAGCGGGCGGCTGGAGGGCGGGCAGCTGGAGCGCTGGCTGGACGCCGTCAGCCTCGAGCGCATCACGTATGACCTTCGCGCCGACCCCTCGGGCGCCACGGTGCACCGGCGGCGTCTGACGACCGACGACCCGGCGTACGCGCGTGCGTGCGCGGCGCGCGAGCGGCTGGTGGAGGCCCTGGGCGAGGTGGACGAGCGGCTGGTGGACGTGTTTATGGGTGATTCCGTCGACGGGCATCACGAGCGGGTGCCCGCAGAGGAAGTGCGGGCGGCCATACGACGGGCTACGCTGGATGCCCTGGCGTGCCCCGTGCTGCTGGGCGCGTCGTACCGCAACATCGGCGTGCAAATGCTGCTCGACGCCGTGGTCGACTACCTGCCCTCGCCTGCCGACCGCCCGGCGCCCACGGCGCTCATCCCCGGCGGCAAGTCTCTCGTTGTGCAACCCGACGGCGCAGCCAAAGTGGTGGCGTTTGCGTTCAAGGTCACGGTGGACGCGCAGCGCGGGCCGCTGGTGTTCGTGCGCGTGTACTCGGGCACGCTCACGGCACGCACCACCCTGCTGAACACCACGCGAGGCGTCCGCGAGCGCGCCATGCGTGTAGCGCAGATGTACGGCGACGCCTTGGAGGAAGTAGGCGAGATTGCGTGCGGCCACATCGGCGTCGTGTTGGGGCTCAAGGCTACGCGCACGGGTGACACGCTGGTGCACTCGCAGCACACGGCGAAGCCGCAGCTGCACGGTATCCAGGTGCCGGCGCCGGTGTTTTTCTGCTCCGTGGAGGCCGATTCGCCGGCAGACGAGCGGCCGCTGGCGGACGCCCTGAAGGCGCTGACGCTCGAGGACCCTTCGTTGCACGTCACTGTGGACGGCGAGACCGGCCAGACGCTGGTGCAGGGCATGGGCGAGCTGCACCTCGACGTGGTGCGCGACCGTTTGGTCAGCGACATGCGCGTGCGTGCGTCGTTTGGCAAAATGCGCGTCGCGCTACGCGAGTCCCCCGCGCGTGACGCCCGGGCGCTGCACGAGCTGATGCGCCCGCTGGCCGGCCGCCCGGCGCACGTCACGGTGGAACTCGAGGTCACTGTGCGCGCCCGGGATGTGGCGGCGGACACGGAGGGCAACTTTGTGGATACGGCACACGTGACGGTGACCGGCGATGTGGCCGACGACGGGGTGCGGGATATCGCGGCGGCGCTGGCGGACGGCGTGCGTGCGGCGTTGGGGCGCGGCGTGCTGCTGGGGTTCCCTGTGACGCAGGCGCACGTGCGCGTGCTGCGTGCGCATTACCTCGGCCCCGAGCTGTCCACCCCGGCGGCGTACCGCGCGTGCGCCGCTGCTGCCACGCACCAGGCGTTGCGCGATAGTCGGCCGGTGTTGCTGGAGCCCCTGGCACGTGCCGCGGTGCGCACGCCGGCGGGCGCGCTGGGCGCCGTGCTGGCGGACCTCAGTGGCGTGCGCAGGGCCAGGGTGCTGGGCATGGAGGAGTGCGCGGAGGACGCTGAGGCCAAGGTGGTCGCTGCTGAGGTGCCCCTGAGCGCCATGCTGGGGTACGCCAGCGCCCTGCGTAGTCTGACGGCCGGCGCTGGGTCTTTCGCCATGCACGTCGTGGGCTTTGGCCCCATGGCGGCGCACGAGCAGCAGAAGGTGCTGCGCGACGCGCATGTTCCCATGTATAACGACAGCACAACAACAGTTTAATAAAATAAAATATAGAAAACACAATCAGAGGAGCTCACTGATCTTTGTGGGTTTGCGCACGGCATTGGTGAAGCCCTCAAAGAAGTGGAACCACGCCTTGGCGCTCTTCTTGCTTCTGTCGGCTGTCACCATTGAGGATTGTAATTGGTGGCCGGGCTTCTTTGTGACCACGCGGCCGAAAAAGTCTCTGGTCACGACGGGCGGCGTCTGCGCCGCGGGTTCGTCGGAGCGTTTCGCGGCGGCGGCGGCCAGCGGGTCGGCGAACAGCCTGCCGAGGTACTCGCGCTTGGCCGCCTCCGCCTCCGCCGCCGTCCTGCCGCCATCGCCGATGCCGTTGCCATCGCCAACCGCGTGCGGCTCGTCCTTCTGCGCGCGTCTGCGGTCCATTTCCTGCGCCAGCATCTGCCTGACAGCGTACGGCATGGGCAAAAATGGCAGCGCAGGTTTCCTGCCAACGAAGCGCACCAGCTGGTCAACCGGGGGCTCCAAGCGGTACACAAACCTTCCCTCGGCGTCCTTAGTCTGCACCCACCTTAGGCGCCACGCCTCCATCACGTGCACCAGCCTCATGGCGCACTCAAGCTCCCTCCCACGTAGCAAATGCCTGTTACCCGTGGACACCTCAGTAGGCGACAGCACGTGCAGAAAGTAATCAGCAAACTCGCCACACACCCGCGAGGAACTGGCCAGAGAGGCGCGCAAGCGCGGGGCCACGCAGCCCTGCACCAGCGTGTGGGCCAGCGCCGTGCGGGCGCCCAGCGCCTGGTGCGCGGCGTAATCTGCCGCCGGGTAAGCGAACTGCGTACGCGCCAGCCCCAGGGGCGAGGCGCACGCCAGGTGCACGGCCACGAGCGGATACTCCTGGTACGCGTGCAGGGCGTCCGCCTGCGGGTTGCGCCGGCTGGCCGAGTCCAGAGTGTCGGCGAAACACAGCCACTCGGTCAGCAGCCGGGACACCCTAGTGTGCGTCACGTCGCGTAGGTCCATCGTGAGGTAGTTTTCCCAGCAACCTTGTAGAAGCCTCTCGTGCTCGCCCGATGCCCTGACGGCCTCGGCTACAGCGCGCGCGCACTCCGCTGGGCTCTGCCGTGGCTGCCCCGGGGCATCCGCTCGGGTGAATATCTGCGCCCACAGGGCAAACAAAGACCTCTGCACGTCTTTCCCGCCGGCGCCCGCCAGACTCGCGCTGTCCAGCTTGCTCCCCGAGGCCGTGCGGTTGGCCAGCAGCTGCAGGGCGTTGAGGCTGGCGCGCACATCACAGGCCGTTTGGCGCGCCAGGTCGCCGAGCACCCATGCGTCGCATGCGAGCTGCTCCCGCACGCACACTTCCTGCAGCCGCTGCGCCAGTCGTGTGGCAGTGGGCCCGTGCACGTGGTAGCTCTGCGCTATCTGCCGCAAAGGCCGCAGTACCGGCGCATACACGTTGTTGCAGATACAAATGATTGGACGCAGAAGCTGCATGGGTGCTTTCCTCTTCTTCTTCTTGTTCTTGCCGCCGCCGCCGCTTTCGCCATCTTTGGTCCTGTCTGCCGCCGCTGTCGAATCGCCGTTATCGGACGCTGTGGCCAGGCGCACGAGCATCGAGATAAAGTCTCCCTGCGCAGACACCGC
>JANBSE010000086.1:0-21966 GCA_027578475.1 Coemansia sp. RSA 2607
AAAATGAGTTCATATGTGCCGACCGGTCTTTCGTGGTAGCAACGGCATCTTCTTCTGTTTAAAAGTTGCTCTGGCCGCGTATACATTAGATTTCCGTCCTTGACACCAATTGTCAGGTCCGGAAGCGTTGAGTTGAAGCCGTTGCAGTAAGCCAATGCGTCAGTCATTATTACAGATTAGTGTTTGAAAGATTAAGTAGTCGTGAATAAAGTTGTAATAGATAAAGGAAATGTCGTTAAAATGCGATATCGGTGTATACTAGCAAGCAAATTGATTCTCGCGTGCTGGGAAAAGATATTTATCATATATTACTCCAGACGGCCACTCGAGTAAAATGCCTTCAGAATAGTTAATCCGTCGACTTGACTTGTGTGTTTCTGGGGCAACTGCTCAAACAGCGGTCTTAGTCACAATGGTATCTAAAAATACATACTTAATCTTTGGTTTTGATGACAAAGGTATCATATGCCTTGGGTTACCAAACTCTATTCGCTGCTTGCAGATTTACTGAGTAGCAATCCAGTTAATATAAAAATCATTGCTGATATGTGCAAAGTAAAACATGTGTCAAAAGTGATAGCAGCACGGACATAATTGTTTGCTGTGTTATCTGCTTGAACATTAAAACAAAAATTTGCTCACTAGCCGTAAATTTAGTCCTAATGCTACGGACTGTCTTAATCAGGAGTTGCTTAAATAGCCACATAAATTTACAATCTCAAAACTTTTTACAGCTACTGCGAGATTCCAGTTGTTTTATCAGGAAATCTAAAACGGTTTTGTGCAGTTAGCAGATACTGCTCAAAAAGATGGGGTTATTTCATTCGATATGGTTACTATAATTACTACCCAACATTTTGATGTTTTTTTTAAAATATTTTATGTTATCTTTTTTCTTTTCGGTACTTTGCTGGTACCAAAACAATGTCGGCGTGTGATTGCGCTTTTAGTTATTTTTTTGCAATAACCTGCATACTTGTTTGGACGCCAAACACTATGCGTAGAAAGCGAGAAGCAAAATTACGGCTATGCTCACTCAACCAGTCTAGATTGATAATCAACACTATAAAATTATGAGCTTTCTTACTCTACTATAATCTATCTTGGCTGTGTCAGTTTCTACATACCTGTTAGTCTAACTGATAAACCCGACAAAAGATTATAGTGTTTACCCGATTTTGACAATGTAAAAACAACTATGTACCGCCTTAGTCAAAACAATTTGCTCACGCTTATAAAAAGCGGTAAATTTTAAGAGATGATAGTCACAGGTTGCAGTTTTTGCCTGTAGCCAACGGTTGAGAAAAAAAAACACAACGTGAGAGTTTTGTCAATAAAGTGGGGGTAGCGACAGCGCCAATTAAGCCTGGGGTATTAAAAAAAGAAAATAAATGGGGAAGATGTGGAGGCAGTATAAACTTACCACTCGTCACAGAAATACGGAAACAAGCAGCGTTTCGGGGAAATGTAGAGCCACTCCAAGTTTAATGGGCCAGTGTACGGTTATTCATTTATTTTTGTATTATCTCATCTTTGTTATTCTAGTCGAAATCTCTAGACACTCACTTTTTTCTAGCTTTATTTGCCAATTTTTATCTTTATACTATACGCCATTATTGCGTTTTTTGAAATATGCACATTATATCACCAGCAGAAAATCATTGTGTCTCCACATCAAGCACGCGGACCTCCAAACTCGAACAGAGCAAGAAGGGTTTGAAGAAGTGGCTGTCGCTTAGAAGGATAAACGGAGTATACAGACAGTCAGCAGATATTGGAGCTCATGCTAACAAGAGCCAGCAGAAGGAACAAAGGCGACTAGTCCGCAGCAGCAAAAATGTAGTTGATGATGACAAACAGCATGAACGAGCAAGTCTCCCCGCAGCTGGAAGATTGACAACAATAGAAGACAAGCAAATAACTTTTTCTGGGTCATCGAACACCGAAGAAACATCTAGTGCTGCCAACAGTCCATGTGAGAACGAGCTTCTAATGCTGCTGCTACAACGCGAGCTAAAATACACAGAGGTTTCGCCGGCACGAGCTCCCAGTCTTTTGTCACCGGATATGGCTGTTCAATGTTCGCCACTTTCAAGTAACCGAGCAGAAAAAAGTCTGCGCATAATAGAACACAGCTTGGTTAGTGGTCAGTCTAGCCGTTCTGGTCCTCCTAGACGCAAACGATCCCTTATATACGCCATGTACTGCACTGCCAAAACAGACATGCCTACTAGCCCCGAGAAAGCAAATGCCAGCGATCTTGATACATCACCATATCAACAGCCGACAAACCAGTTGATGTTGCAGCAGGATATTCTCGCTACACTTGAGCAGGATCACGTACCTTCATATATTGCCAACGTTCAGTCATGGATTCGCGGATCGCAGTCGATGGCCACTATTGACGATAGTTCAGCTATGTTTGTGTCGTGCACAAGCATGCCCAACTTGCAGTCTCCGGCTACAAACAATCAGACTATTGGTGTGTCAACTTCTCGTGTAAGCCGTCGCAGTATGTCAATCGAATCAGTGCTGGCGGATGTTGCTGCACAGCTATCTCCCGTAATGAGCGCTATAGAAGATCCGATAGACAGCGAAAGTGACTCAGAGTACATTACTGGAAGTGAAACAGGTTCTAGCAACAGGTCATCCTTTGTCGAGATTACCTCGGTAGAAACTGAGGCGTACAGATGCAGTGGTCGATTTGCACCGCGGCTGAGTACGATTGAGCGTGTGTATGACGGTCGCCTGCAGATAAAGCCCAACAATACGTCGCTTCAAAGCGCTCACACCTTATCGCCAACAGAATCAAAACCCAGGTTTGATGGTATTTCGGAAATACTTGCTAAAGACTGTACTGTCGGCGCAGACAGTGGGAACGAGTCCGCAACAGACGCCAGCCCGCAATCGGAAACGCATGCACTTCCAGAGTGTAGTGATGATATGGCCGACATATGCCAAGCAGGCGGGTTTCCGCTAGCTCAAAACGCCATATACGCTCAACAGCACGACAAGTCTAATCTGATATACAGCTCTGTGTCTGCAGGTGATGCAGTAACAGCAGCCTCGTCAGATATTTTGTTATCCGAGGCACTCGTCAACTGCGAGAGCAACGGTCAGGATGCAGCAAGTACGAGTGACGAGCAAAAAACGCCCGAGATTGGATCGCCGCCAATGTCTCCAGACAAACTGCGCACTGCAACGGTAAACACATCAGTTGACACAGCTGAAACGGCCAGGGTCGATTCTGCACCGGTTTCACCCAGCACACGCAAAAATGGACATAACGAGAGTCATTCCTGCAAAACAGATCAGCCGTCTACAGAGTCAGAGCCATCGTCACTGATGCAACAAGTTGTCCATAACACAGCTGCTCCCTCAGAGACAGAAAGCGAGCGTAGTATTACTGATGACAGCAAGGAAACGGATTCTAGCACCCTTGCAATTGAATTGCGCGGTGGCGATGGTCTTCTTTCAAGACATCAGCGCCATGTGGAGAGTGTCGGATTAAGTCGCTTTGTTAACGAGAGCCAGATTAGTGGCAGTCGGATGTTCTCGATATTTAGCGATGTTTCCCAGTCCGACATGTCATTATTGAATGCATCGCAGCCGTTTCCAGATCAGTACTATGGACAATTTAGTCAGCTTAGCCTACTGTTTGACGGTCATCAGCAAAGTATAGTTCAGAGTATTGTTGACGATACTTTACCAGTCGGTGGGTCTGAAGGCATTGGTGCATTGCACGCAGATACTGCAACGGCAGAATTCCGTGGAGAGATCACAACTGCGTTTTCAGGGAACCAGTTCGATAATAGAGGCTGCATCGCCAGCGGAATCGATGGCAGCCCTAAAAACAACGACAGCGAAGGCAAAGTCGAAGCAGACGACAACGATGACGACGATATGGCACTGTCTGAAATTATAGCCATCAATCGGGCGGTCATATCGCCACCGACGCCGGCGCAGAATGCAAATGCACCAGATCAGCCGCTGCAGAAGGAGCCAAAAGAGTCACCAGAGATTACATTGGATAAACACAGCAATCCTGAGGAGGAGGAAGAGGATTTATCCAGCCGTCCAGGCTTCTCTTCACTCGCCAACAGAACACGAAAGATTTCAACCGCATTAGGCAGCTTTCGCAATCTGCATCGCAAAATTAGGAGCACCACTACTGAAACTCCAGGCCGTGCAATGGCAACTACAGAGAGTAGCTCCGGCGAAAAAGTTGAAGCACATGCTATTCAATTGAGTGGAGGAAAGATATTCCGATTCAACGAACTTGTTGCGGTTTACGAGACCTGGAACCGCGAAGAATACGACCGCAAGGGCATGCCTTCGGCAAAGCTTGATTCGGACGCCATCGAACAGATCAAGCACGAGCTAAACGAGTTCAAGGTCTACGAGATGCAGGTCCACGAGGATTCGCGTCAACATACACATTTTATATACTGATATAATGGACAGTCTTGGCCGCCATTTCAATTACTTGCTGCAAAACATGCACACATGACCCACACCAGGTCTATAAATTAGCATCTCTGCAAATCGGACCAAATACAGACATGTAAAGCGCAGGCGTTGAATGGATTTCCCAGACTGGATCGGCGGTGTTTGTCAAAAGAAAGTTACGGCCCAAAAAGCGTTTTGTTTCTCTGTGTCACAAGAACGCAAAATATGAGACAGGCTTCTATCCTGAGAAAGCTGCATCAATAAATGACTGTAAATCACGTACTCCATACGTATTTCCATCTTACAGAGCTCAGGCATAGGTGGGACACGGGTCTGAGTGTTGCTCTGTGTGGCAGACTCTATACTTCAGGACGGCAGTGCACAGAGTTGTGCAACAAAATAGAGGCTGCGCACTTTGCCACGCTCAGGCCACCCATCACTGCACATATTTTGCATGTCGTACGACGGCTTATTGATCGGTCGAGCAAATATGACAAATCGATTGGCAGGCGCTGGCTCGGTGACAAAGCTCGAGAAATTACGCTGAGATTTCGAACGGCATTACCCCCACTGATTGGCCAGAGACAAAATCCACAAAATTTGCGACTGCTGGCGGCTGGGCAACAGAAATCCTCTGACAAATCGATTCACGTGTGCCGCAGCAGCACAGCCAAAGTAGTCTGGAAGTGGAGATGTGGGGCGGAGGAATCTCAGGCAATTGTCAAGCAGCGCCAATAAGATAAGGGGGTGCTAGGCACCCACCCCCTTAGCTGGGCCCCTTTTGAGCCCTCTGCGTTTGGTGGGGTGATCCAGTCAGAGTCCTTTTTTTCTTGGCCCTTGGCTAGCCATCCCGCGCTGGTTATAAAAGGTAGCGCCAGCCGTCACCTGTTTCCATCTTTGCTCTCTATCGCAACACCTCTATTTCCCTTTAACAAACAGGATTACTAGCAACTCTATTTACACAGTCCTTCTTCACAACGAGGCTCAAAACACCCTTACCTTCGTTTAACATATACCAATAATGGCGTACTCTCGTCCACTCGGACAGACATTTAACCAGCTCAATCTCAACATGTACCGCCTGCCCGACGGGCAGCGTGGAGCGTTGCGGTCGACAAGCCTGGCGCTTGCTCGTGAAGCATCGCGCGAAGATAGTCACCACCGGTTCAGCGGCGACGGCGGCAGCCACCTCAACCCATTCAAAGGCATCAAGCGGCTGTACTCTGGTCTGCGCAGACACAAGTCGCGCACGTCTGACGATGGCACTCGCCTGCGCAAGTTCTACTCGACACCGCTTGGAACCGCCGACGCGGTTCCGTCAACTTCTTCATCTTCCATCTCTGGAGCGGCGATACATTCTAGCAAAACCACACAGACCAGTGCAACCCGGCGCACCAGCGATAGCAGCAACTCTGAAACGGGCGCCATTTCCGACACCGAGGTGTACCAGTTGTCGTCCAACTCGCCCACCCGCTCGGCCAAGCGGGTCCACTTTTCGCATAGCGAACCCGAGGTGAAGAGCACATATTCGCCTGAGGAATACGACCGCCGCGTCGTGGATCCCTGGGAGTTCTTGACAAGAGAAAATCGCGTCAAGATGCGTGAAGAGATGCACGACTATACGTCAAAGGAAATGGCCATCAACGACGTCTACAGCACAAACGACTGCGAGTACTGCACACTCTGCTGGCGCCAGCACTGCCACTGCCGCGCGCTAGCCAAGGACATTTGGAGACGCGACAAGTCGACATCAATGGTCCGCGCGGGCGCATAGACAGTGCAAGAGACAGCAGCAGCGGCAACAAACATTGTGACGCATTTGTATTTTATATTCAATTTTCCGCCACCGCTGCAGGCGGAAACAAAGAAGCAGGCTAACCATTGTTTTCTACTTTTTAATGTAAATATTTTACCAAGCTTTATTGAGACGCCCAAATTGCCGAAAATGGTGGATGAAGGCGTTGTTTTTTTATGAGCACGCCTGTGCGCTGCAATTCGGCAGCAGCGTGCCGAGTGCCTGATCATCCACATATTCCATCTATCGCAAACCAGATTCAAGGCACTGCAGAAAATCGGCTTCAGTCACTGCTTCGGATAAGATGTCTCGCCGCAATGCAGTCATGGCGGCCTCGCGGCAGAAATTTGCCAAGTCGGCACCTACATATCAGCAACAAAAAACAACAGTTTCGGCATCAAAGCACGACATGTGCGACAGCAGAAACCACGTTGATATGTATACTTAGCACGACAATCAACGCAATATATGCGGCAGACAATGTCTCCGAAAAAAACGTACAACGCATTCATTCATTCATTAGCTTGCAAATCCAAAATGCGTATTTTTATCTGTCTGCATGGCAAGAATTCGTGTTGGAACCAACACACAATTCATGCAAGTACGCAGTTTCCTCATCTTTACCTGTGTATCCCCGGGTCCTGTCGACAAGCTCCCCAACAAATGTGGTATTTGTACGCATCTTGGCAAAGGCTAGACTCTTGCCCATATAACCTTCTATAATTTCTTTGCGCTCCTACAGTCGTAAAATAGCCACTTCCCCAAAATTAATGTTAATGCTGTGTTCCAGCTTCAATAATGCCATGTTAAATGCAGAGTCGGCGTTTACAACAAATTGCCCGCTATACTTACATTTTCCCCTGGTTCTTCAAGTCCTACACAGACATCTAGACGCCCAGGCCGCAGAAGAGCGGGATCTACAACATGCGGGCGGCTAGTCACTACAGTTAGAAAATACAAGAAATCAGCCTTATGTTGTAAATGACCAGCCAATGTGGTGGTTGATTAGCTATTGTTTGCGCTTCGTCTGCTTATTTGCCAATTGGCCGTGTGTAATTGTGAACAAATATTGTGTCAACTGTAGCAAAGTCGCATCTTACCTGCAAGAACAAATATGCCCGGAGAAAAAGGCTGTCTGCCTGCATGGGCATTGAACCCGTCCATCTCTACAAAATCAAAGAATATTTGGTGGTATTAATGCTGCAGCTCAAGATATAGGGGGGCACTTGGAAACTTCTATGCAAACGGGTGCCTTTCTATCCTAGACATTTACACCCCGTAACTGCCAAATATAGGCATTCCGCATCTCCTTCTGGTGATGTTTCAGATGCCAAGCTATAGAATTTGCGTTGTGGAAACATTTGCGCCTGCATTCTAAAAGGAATAATCTGTAAGCGTGACTTTCCCGTCTTCTCATTATTACCCCCTGCCTTGTTTATACGAGCAAGGGGCGATTTGTGCCTTTGCAAGTCTACTTACCAACAAGCAGGCTGGTCACGATGCGATCACTCGTGTTCTCTGACGTCTGGCTTGTTCCTCGTCTGGGCGCTAGTGCGTCAATCTACAGGTACGAGGGGTGGTAAAAAAGAAATTCTTTTTTGGATTATTTTCTTCAGACAGTGTTTTAAATGCGCGACGTACAATGCAACTTTCTATGCATTCGCTGTGATTACTTACGTGGTCAAACACGAGAATACATGGCGTGCTCTTGCGTGCCTGCGAGAACAACTCGGCAATGGCTTTCTCGGATTCGCCGACAACCATCGAGCGCACCTGCGTAGAGTCAACCCAGATGGTATTGATTGCAAGCTCGTTGGCAACAGCACAGCACAACATCGATTTTCCTGATCCTGGCGGACCGTATATTAGCGCACCCCTAGGCGGCTCGACTTGCATTGCGTAGTATTTCTCGGCATGGAGAAGCGGCTCAATTACAAGAGACCGGATTCGGCTGATTGTATCGCCCAGGCCAAATATATCGGCAAACCAGACTGCTGGTATCTTTGACTGGAACGAGCTCAGGTTGGATGGCTTGATATCTGCTGTCATGCGTATCATATCTTCGACAGAGCAGTCGCTTCTATGTTCCATAAACGAGTTCAAACACAGGCTTTGCAGATCTGCTGCCGAAAACCCGTGAGCCGCTTTGGCGATTCTATCGACATCCTCTGGCGCCGTGATCTTGGCAAATGATTTAAGCATTATACGCAAAACCGCTGCTCTAGCAGCCGCATCGGACAGATGTACGTCGATGATAGCGCTCAGTCGTCCAGGACGTTTAATTTCTTCTGAAATAGTTTCAATCCTGCTTGTTGTACCAATGACAAATACGTTTCTGTTCGAGTCGATGCAGTCGAGCAACAGTGAAAATATGCGTGATTCTATCGAGTCTGGACGCTTTGAACCCGAAAGGACATCAATATCCTCGAAAATCAGCACCCGGCATACTCTGTTTGGGTCACCATCTGAGAAGCGCTTGAGAAGCTGAGCCTCACTTTTGCCCTGATCTGCTAGAAAAAGATCAGGGCAGTTGATAACTTCAAAAGGCATTCCTGTGCTCTTTACAAACGATAGAGCCAACCTGGTCTTTCCACTCCCCGGAATGCCGTTCAGAATCACGCCGGATGGTCGAGTTATCGACTGCAAGTTATCTATACCTTGAGTCTCGACGAATTGTGAGAATCGGGAGATCAGTGTATCAACTGCCTGATCTACGCCGCCGACCTCAGCAAGAATCTCCTCGCGCATGCGTGTGTATTGATCAGAGCCAGCCATTAGAGCAGCTATAAGCGAAACATAAAGTACAAGACCATATGGCCCAAATACCCAAATTTTGATTGCACTTACACCATGATCCGGTCACCCACATTCAATCAAGTGTGGTTTTTGGGTCAGGTGACGTCAGTCGAGGTGTGCCAAGACTTTTGACTGTTGAAAGAAAATGCTTGAGCCAACTTGTCTTTCAACAAACGTTCTCACTTTTTCACCTTCGTACCTACTCATTATTTTATTATTTCATTTATACTACCTCAACGCAATTAGTTTCTATTATATACATTACAATGGGCGGCGGACCAGCAGAGCCATCGACCTCACCAGCAGAGTTCTCAGACTACTGCATTGTAAGCGAGGTCTCCCGCGTAAGGCTTCTATACTCAAAGAGCAAGGTTTACGTCTACCGGTCAAACGAAAAGAAGGACCGCATATCAGGCTTTATCTGTATTGTTCAGGGTCCCGATGACCAGTACTACATCGCATGGACACCCGAGGCTCTGCTCTCGGAGAACGACAGAGAGTCGTATGTGCAAGTCGAGCTGTGCCCAAGCTTCTTTGACGAATCTACTGGCGGCAAAGATGCTGAAGGTGGTGCACAAATATCAGTAAGCATGTTTTCTGATGACGAGAGTATACTTGTATCAACCGAGCCGCTTAACCAGGCCGGAACCATATCGGCGGTATCGAGCTATGCGTTCTGCAAACCTGTCGGAGATGTGCTGTCGCTGCTTATTCATCCGCCGTCTCTGACTCAGTGGCATGGATCTGTGATTCTGAATCTTTCGGATGGCACATCTCTGGCACCCATGTGGTTCCATGACGACGAAAGTGCTAGCACGTTGCTTGGACTGACTAGGCACTGGGGCGGCGACGAACTTCTCGTATGGCTAGCACATGCTGTATCGATTGAGCGCTCTATCGATGACCCTAACCGCTATGAACTCCACTGTTCAAAGTCGGCACACATTACTCTGAGTCGCTCTGCTACGCCAGTTTCATCCACAATTTTTGCAGCACCAAAGAAGGCAACAGTAAATGCTGTTCCAGGTAGCAGTGGCAGCAGCAATACGATACAGGGCGCACTGGACTCTGCGATACAGGGTAACATGGACCCACTAGTGACTCAAGCCAAGGAGCTCCAGTGGAACATCCTGGAAAGATTCTCCCGAATCACTAGGACATTCAAGGACGCAGCAAACTCGCTTATTGAGACTCCAGTTGTGCGGCAGATGGCGCCCTACATACCTCCCGCATTCGGTACCCTGGGACGTGGTCATTCTGCTTCGGGTAACCTTGTCAAAGAGTATGAGAGTGCGCGCATCTACCTGGCTAAATGGGCAGCTCAGCATATTATCGACCAGCAGCACGAGGACGGAGAGCGTGAGTCACGTCTAGCAACTGGTGCTGAGTCGTCAGAGACGCACAGACAGGGAAATCGTGACCAGGCGCATTCGAGCATCTGGGAAGAATGGATATCGGAAAACGGCGACCTAGGCGCTTTTGAAGTTATTAGCACTGATAGGTCTGCCAAGCTTCCTCAGCCGATACGCACCCGTCCACCGTTGAGCGCGGAGCAGTGGTTTAGTTTCTTTGAGCCCAAGACACCTGAGGGTTCTAACGCTGAGCTCAAAATGATGGTCGACTCTGACACTGTACGTCGTGCAATATTTGCTGGTGGCATTGAGGAGGACATGCGCCCGCTTGTTTGGAAGTATCTTTTGTCGATATATCCCTGGGACAGTACTGAAGAAGAGCGTCAGAATATCGACAAGCGCAACAGTGAAGAATACTGGATCCAGAAAGATAAATGGGTTAGCGACCCTAAGCTGCGGGAGTCGAGGGACTACATCGAGCAGAGCGACCGGATTGAAAAGGATGTCCTGCGTACCGACAGAACCCTACCGCTTTTTGCTACCGACTCGGTGTATGGAGGAAGCGACGAGAACAATCTGTCCGAGCATGGCCTGCCTGGATCAAGTGCCAGTCTTGAGCAGATGAAAGACATTCTGATGACGTTTAACTATCACGACAAGGAATTGTCTGGCTATGTCCAGGGCATGTCGGATCTGTTGGCGCCAATTTACTCGGTCTACCAGGATGAGCCAACAACCTTCTGGGCTTTCACCTCGTTTATGAAGCGCATGCGCTCGCACTTTCTTCGTGACCAGAGCGGGATGCAGAACGAGTTGTCGACAATGGCTCAGCTGATTGAGATTGCTAATCCTCGGCTCTACAAGCATCTTGAAAAGTGCGATGCGTCGAACATGTTCTGCTGCTACCGCTGGTTGTTAATATGGTTCAAGCGCGAGTTTAGCTTTGAGAATATTCTGCGTCTGTGGGAGGTTCTGTGGACAGACTATCTTACAGATCGATTTGTGCTGTTCGTCGCGCTGGCTATTCTTCAGCGCCATGCCGATGTCATAATGGACCACCTACAGTCCCCTGAGGAGGTGCTCAGATATGTTCAGGACCTCAGCGAAACAATAGATCTCAACGACGCTCTTAAGGGTGCCGAGATGTGCTTCTATAAGGTTCGCTACCGCGTGCATATTGTAGAGGAGATCCGCAAGGAGCGTGGTCTTCCTCTATTCTCATCCAACAGTAGCGACAGCGATGATGACAGCAACAAAGATAGTGCCAAGGCCGATGTAGATCCAAAGGGCAAGTCTGTCGAGCAGAATGACACCGAGGTACCATTGATTAACTTTGAGTGGGATGAAGCTGATGATAGCGAGAGTCAGAACAAGATTAAGGGACAACCGGGCAGCGACGAACAGCTACATTCGCCATCTGTCGACCTACAGTCATCGTCGTCATCGACCCCGTCTTCCTCAGCCCACGGACCGTCATCGGTGACCGGTCTTCCCGAGATATCGCAGGCCGTTCACGATATTTTTGCCAATGGTTTTAAGATTTAACTTATATGGAATAAAACATTTATTTTCTGTACATCAGGCAATGTAGTGATAAAGTGTGTGGTTGTTGTCGTCACGCCGGATGTATTCGCGCTCAATCATGGTCTCAAGCCGCTCCTTGACCTCGGAAGAGGTGGTATTGAACCTGAGCTGACCCATCAGCTCATTAATTAGCGCCGCATGCTCAAGAGTCTTGCGAGCCTTCATAATTCGGGTAAGTGCTGCGTCTATACTGACCATCCGATCCTGGTGGACATGCTCTTCGACGCCTTTATCTTCCTTGTCATCTTCCTTGACTGCAATCTGACTGATTCGGATACGTACAAGCGGACACTTAAACTGGGAGTTGAAACTGAATCTGTCAGTGCTAGCGACATCGCGACTCTTTGGATCCTTTGTCAAAACGCGGTATTTCCCGCAGGCAAGAGACTGCAATGCGCGTTTTAGCTCAATATCCTCCAGACCTGTCATCTGTTGGATCCTCGTGTAATCCAGCTCATCATCCTCGGTAAATAGCAACATTATTGTGCCCTGAACTATCGACAGCTGCAGTTCTTTGACGCCCTCCTCAAATGTTACCTTTAAAAGACAGGTTCCCAGACTGTGCTGCCACTGTATGTTGCGACCCTGGTGCTTAGCATTGTAAAACTCAACAAACTCTTCTTGCGCATCATCAACCTGCTTGGGCACAACAAGCTGGATCTGATCGTAGGTTGGCCAAAATGCCAATGTGAGCACGCTTGGATGAAGGCTAATCGTATCCTGATCCTTTGAAGCGCGGGCTTCGGCAAACGCTGTTGCTAGCTCCTCTGAAACCTCCATATCGCGATACATGCCCTCGAGCCGATTGGTAAATCCTGCGCCACACTCTGACCTGAGCTTCTGAAGCATTGATCTCTCGGTGTCAATCGATGCACTTTTGTTGTACAGTAGCCGCTTGGCCAGATCGCGCTTGTAGTACTCCTCAAATATGTCCTTTCCTTGAATAAAGCGGAAAAGAACAAGCACTCGGTCGAGAAGCTCATCCAAATCATACTCCATAGCTACAGACTTGCTGCCGGCACGCATGCGCTGGTCGATAAATTTGGCAATAAGCTGTGCCGGTTTATTGCGTCTCGTGTTAATAAACTCACCAAATGCCTCTCGCAGTGCATTGACAAGCATTGTGTTCTTCTGGAATGACTCGTGCAATATATCGTCTAGTCGCTGCTTTAACGCAAGAAGATCAGTCACCAAACTAACATCGATGTCTGGTGCTTGCAATAAGCGCAGGCCAGTCTTTTTGATATAAGAAGCCCAAACCTTCTTTAGCGAGTCCAAACGATTAACTGCTGCTAGAAGAGCGTATAGATTTGAAAGGTCAGCTATCATATCAGCATCGGCCATCGCATCAAAGCTAGATGACAGCAGCCGGTCTGTATGCTTTTCAACCATCTCCATACGCACAGTGGCTAGCAGCACGGTTTTGCTGTCCGCGTACAGGTAGCTTTCTATGCGTTCAGACTCCTGCTCTAGACGACTGCATACATGCAATAGATACCTAGGGACATCCATTGCGCCCAACTGCGGCTCGTCTATCTGCATGGTATCCGATACTATCACGGGAACCAAGTCTCTTACCATCCGTCGGCTTTCTCGTTGGTAATATTCGCGCGTTGACTCAATAAATACAGGCATAAAGTAAGGGACATATAGACCCAGCTCGATAAACATGTTTACCAGCGCAGATATCTTTATGCGGTCAACTACCTTGCTGTCGCGCTCCTTTGTAATTTCACCAATAACAAGCCGGATCAGCCGCAACTTCATATCAGTCTCAACTAGGTACCTCTTGACAGTGTTTAATCCCATCGCCCACAGCGACAGGATGTTGGCCGTCTGTAGCACATATGTGCGGTCCAGGTACAGAAACACGCACCGTATCATATCCAGCTGCTGAATATACCCGGTCCAAAAAATCTGAGACTGCTCAAGCACTTTTTCGTTTGTCGTTGAGTCTGCAGCGCGACTATTTATTTCAGAAAGCTGTTTGCGTGTGTACGATTCAAGTTCGACTTGCAGCATCTCGTAAATTTCTCTGCCAAAGTTGTGCAAGCATAGGCTCTCACAATCGCGGTACAATTCTTCAAGCCCCTGCAAAGTCGGCTGGCTGTTTTGTATTGCACGTACTGCGTTCTGTAGTCTGCCGAGCGTGTCATCTTTATATGTAAAAGGCAGCGCGGGCACTGACCGAAGGCCCTTTATGATCAACTTCTTTTGCGGTCCACCACCTGTTGCCGAGCCTGACCGTTTGGTTGCCCACATTTTATGTTCAAGTTTTGTATGTTGCTAATTTTGTAAAGATAAAGCGCGAAACAAAAATTAGAACAGAAAAGGGGGCTGAACAAAAATGATTCCAAAACGCGCATGCGTCATTCTGATCCTGTTGTCATGAAAATCAAATGACAAGAATCAGAGCTGAATCTAGAAAAATAAGAATTGAGCTGAGCCAAGTTAAGCCACAGCCAGGCTTTGCGTAGCTAAATCTCAACGGCTGGATCGAATTTATAAGCAATGACAGCTGCCCAATTGCGTATTTCCACAGCTGATTGGGAACGGCATGTGAATACGGCGTCCCATCGGACCTTCTCTCCGCACAAGCGTTCTTTCAGTTCGGGCATGCGATTGATTGAAAACCCCCGACTGTGCGTCACTCAGGCGCTTTGACATGAGGACACGGAAATCGCGCAAAATGGAAAAACTTCGGCGCGCTTTTTGACCTTCTCTATCCACTTTGGTATAGACATTAGCTGTCCTTTTTATCCTTGCTTCTAACTTCTTCTTTCTCATTTTAGTATAAATAAGCTCTCTGGCCACCCTTTCTCTTATTCCAAGAAAATGATTACTCCTATCGGCTCTCGGTTATCTTCAAGATTTTATTTTGCTTATCAGACCCGTGGAAATCTTCAGCATATCTTGCCACAGACCAGAACATACGCTATTCCTCATTCGACAGCCAAGAGGATCGCAAACAAGAAAACACAGACAGCACCGCACATTAGAGCCAAATCGCCGCTATCGCCATCTAGAATGGACGGGTTAGCAAAGACTTTTGTATTCTCGAGACCCATGCTTGCAGCCTGGGCCACATGTTGCATATTCTTTGGAGTATCGATTAGCCTCTTTGGCGTTGACCAGGGGTGGATCACCTTTGTCAAGCCGCCATCGAAGAAAGTCTCAGAAGAAGCTGCTGATGTTACAGCCGCTGACAAGGAGGAAGTGGATCAAGAGACCTACGACCGAATTACTGACTCTCTTCTTCAGACTGACGCGGCAAAGAGCTGTCTCGAAAACCCAGATGAATGGAAACGTGTTCCCTATTTCTGGACTCGCGGCCGTGGCCAGAAGAGCAGTGCGTTGGTGCCAGGGACCCTGTATGGTCCCGATAAGCTTACTGTCGAGCCAGTGATCTTTCTGAATCGTGATCGCAAACAGTTTGTCGTTATCCTGCATATCGGAAAGCGTCTCTGCGGCCACGATGGTATTGTGCATGGCGGCGTTCAGGCAACACTTTTCGACGAGATTACGGCCCGTCCGGCTTTCTGGAATCTGCCCCGTAACATTGCACTGACCGCTACGCTCAATATTAACTACCGCCGGCCGGTACTCGCTGATCAAATCCTTGTGTTCCGGACGCAGCTCAAGACCATTGAGGGACGCAAGGCGACAATTGCTGCTCAGCTGGAGGATACTCAGGGTAACCTCCTGAGCGATGCCGAGTCGCTCTATGTCAGTCCGAGCAACGACAAGCTGCTCCCCGATGCTTCTTCTCATCTGAAAAAGATTGAAAGCGTGTATCCTGGCAATTTTTAAAACAACAATATAGATTTATGTTAAAAAACCTAGATGCGCTGTGCTATGCAGTCGCATTCCACACGTTGTATGCCTGGGCAACAGCGGCGATAGTGCCGCAGACTCCGACAGCTACGTCTGGGAAGGTCGAACCCCTGATAGACCAGTGCAGAGTTAATGGGAAGTAGCACGCGTTGATAAGCATCTGGATCTTCCAGCTCTTTGTCTCTGCATCGACGGCATCCAGTTCCTCCTGCATCTTGGTGGCATCAATCTTGCCCTGCGTGTAGATTTTATGCTTTTTACCCTTAATCAGTCGGTACTCCTCGCCCAGGCGAACAAACTGCATCGCAACCCATACAGCCCAGAAGCGACACGACCAGTAACCCGAGAAGTCGACCAGCTTCTCAGAGAAGGGGATGATCTGGTGAGCACCCAGCCAGTAGATGTGCTCCAGCGGGTAGTAGCATACCAGAGTCAGATTCATAACTCGATCAAGCCACTGCAAAAGACGGGTCTGTGCAGGGAACTGCTCGGCATAGCGCACATACTGTGCCATCGGAACCAGACCAGTCAGGCGGATCATGATGCGGTAGTCCGATACAAGATTGGACAATGTGCGTACACGCTCAGATGCCGACTTTTGGCCCTTCTTGGCAAAAACCCAGACAACAATCTTTGTAAAGTACTGCGTAATCTACACGGATAACAATGTGCAAGAACAACTCAAACCAATTTAGTGTCCAAAGTTGTGCATGTGAAATCAGTGCATATGCAAGCAATCAATTTGCTAAAGATGCACAGAGGAGGAATGTACGCTGTATCTTGAGCAGCGAACAGCAACACCATACGCGGCTCTTCTCCCTCATCCTTCTTCAGCCAATTTCTATTTATATGCTGCTGACCCGTATGTCGTATGTGCTGTTGACTGCGCAAATGCACATAAATGGCCCGAAAGCGCACGTCTGCCTTTCCAGATGCAAGAATTGGAAGAAGGTGAAAGGGATTGGTGGTTCCAATGCTATCTTTGGCTGATGCTTACCATCCAGAATTTGTCGTGGCCGCTGCCCGAAGACAGAAAGCGAATGATGTGGTCAAGTGTCGGAGCTGGGCCCTTAAGCATACGCCGGAGAGCCAGCGCAAGAATGTGGTTGCCGCGGAGCTTGTTTACAGGTACTACCGGCTTCTTTTCGTCCTTGTTGCTCATCCCGCTTGTTCCACTCGTTGACCCGCTCTTTTCGTTGTATTCGCTTGTGTGTGGCACCGGGGCTGTCGGCTGCTTCGCAACTATCTGTGCATAGCTGAGCTCGCTAGGGTTAACTAAGACCGCCGAAGAATCGAGCGAGTTGTCAGGTGTGATACCATTGTCCATGGTTGAAAGTTATATATGTAAAAAGTACGAGCAAATAAAATGTGCAAACAAGAAAACCAAGAAATGAAAACAACGAGAAAAGAAAAAAAAAGCTGTTCCAGAAAAAGGGGTGGCTACGACTGGCCGACATTTATTTTCCCCAC
The DNA here is from genome assembly GCA_027578475.1 of Coemansia sp. RSA 2607. Lineage (NCBI taxonomy): Eukaryota > Fungi > Kickxellomycota > Kickxellomycetes > Kickxellales > Kickxellaceae > Coemansia > Coemansia sp. RSA 2607. Next base: position 17,281 of record JANBSE010000086.1, read on the forward strand.
ATGCTCTTATATTGCCAGAAGCCGTTTCCACGGAGCATTAACGTAAAAAAGCGGCCGTGACATATTCTCCGCGGCGATAAGCACACACCGACACACGCACGCACGCGCAAAAGAAAAAACATCCGCCCAGTTATAATGATGATGCTGTTAGAGCGATTGAGATTGCCTACGAGAGATAACATAGCTTTCGATAAATTGGCATTATCATAGCCACTCGGGCGGGTCGACTGGGATGCGAACCAGGTCAGTGTCAAAGAGTTCGATAAATTGCTCGTTCAGCAGCCGCACTTTTGGCCCAGCAAACCTGCGGTACTCCTCAAAGATAGATGCCAGGTTCCACCTTTGCAGCTTGCGCAGACAGCCGACCACGGTGCCTGTGCGATGCCTTCCTATGTTGCACATGATGGCCATCGGGTGGTTCTTCTTATCGAGTATCAGATTAAAGGCCTCGAGGATCATATCCTCGGTGATTGGGTCAGAGGCATTGCCGCTTTCTAACACGCCCAAGTGATGCAGCTGGATTTCCTGGTCATCGACAAAGTTCATTACGTTCTGGTTCGGCTCCTCGGGTGCCAGCCAGACGATGCAGCGCAGATTTAGCTTTTCCATGAACGGAAAGTTGAGCTCGTTCGGTTGCCCACAGCGATAGAGATCGTTTTCGACGTACCCAAAGTTCTACATTGTCAAAGAGAGAAGCATATGTGGGTATTAGACGAGTGCCAGATATAAAAGAAAGCGCATTCTTGCCTGATAATATTCAAACCGATTTACACGTGTGTTTGTTTGTAGAGATACTTGCGACTGGCGGAATGTAGTGCTGGTAGGCCGCTCGGCCCATCGATATGCTACTTTGTTGCATCGCCGTAGTGCAACAATATGTATCTAACATGTAATTTTATATAACAAGCGCTTTCACAAGCACGATTTATAGCCGATTGAGCCAATGTCATTTTTTGATATAATAGCATGTTTATTTCAAATGCGACAATAACGGGCTTCATGCACGTGCAGATACACGACAAAATGCAGAAACCCATATACCGAAAACGTAATAATACCAAATTTATTCCAGGTATTATATTCTTCCGAACCAAATACAGACAAAGTTTACGTCGCGTTTACAACATTTTTTATATATTTTCCACATAGTCGTTATGAGTCTACGCGAGTGGGTATCCGATACGCTTATTGATATAATTGGTGAAAGCAGCAAAGATGTTGTTGACTATGTGCTGCATCTTGCAGCAAGATGCGACAGCGTAGACAGCCTGAAGCTCGAGCTTGTTGCTGCAGATTTACCTAGCTCAGCAGAAACAGAAAAGTTTGCACAAGATCTTTACAAACGGGTTCCGCGAAAAGAAGTGCCAGTTGAAAAGTCAAAAGCAGTTCAGCCCAAGCAGCAGGCTGTAAAACACGCGCGAATATCAGTTGAGGAACCAGATGACGATGAACATGACAGCACAATAGCAGAGAGTGCTGTATCTACAATGAATGCTGAAAGTTCTGAAAAATTGGATACAAGCAATACAGAGCAAAAGACGCGCAGCAGGAGCGTGCGAAAGCGACCAAGCGGGGCTGGTGCCTGGGGCAGCGACGACGAAGAGGAGCGGAGCGCAGTTGAAGAGCGTATTAAGCGCGCAAAAGCCGGTGAGTATCTGGAAAACAATGAAGATATTTCCGAAAACGAGGAACCGGAAGAAGTGCCGGATTCTGACAAGCAGATGGACAAGGACGCTGAAGAGCGCGATGCCTTTGCCGAGCGCCTTAAGCAGAAAGACCAGGAGCGCACAAAGAACCTGGTCGAGGACCGGTCATCCACAAACGACGCCGAGTCTCAAAGGCGGCGGGATCTGGCGAATGACCAGGAAGCCCGGCGCAAGGCGCTGCCTGAGATCCGTGACCGCGCGCGCCAAGAGTACCTCAGGATGCGTGAGGGCAAGCAGCTCGATCTGTTGCGCCAGGAGGTGGCCGACGAGGAAGAGATGTTCCGCGGACAAAGAATGAGCGAACGGGAGATACGCGAGCTTGAGTACAAGAAGGAAATCCTGCGGCTTGCTGACGAGCGCCGCAGCATTGGAGACGAGACTGATGTGTACACGATGCCTGAGGATTACATTACCGAGAAGGGCAAGATTGATATGAAGAAAAAGAAGGATGCGCTGTTCAGAAGGTATGAGGATAGCGGGGCTAAAAGGGGAAGCCGGGATGATGCGCCGGCGATGTCCGAGCAGGAGCGGTGGGAGCAGCAGCAGATTAGCAAAAGCAAGCTTGACGTCGGGGCAAAAGACAAATCTGCTGTGGCTACAGAGTCTGGAGGCAAGGAGTATGACTACGTGCTTGATCTCGACAACATCGACTTTGTGCTCGAGGATACCATGAACGCCGAGAAGCAGCAGATTGACGAGCGCCAGCTGGCCATTGAAGAGCACGAGCGCAAGCGCCGCACAATCAAAGAAGTCCGCGAATCGCTGCCCGTCTACCAGTACCGCGACGATCTGCTTGACTCGATCGAAAAGTTCCAAACAATGATTATTGTTGGTGAGACAGGCTCGGGCAAAACCACTCAAATCACGCAGTATCTCCGCGAGGCCGGATACACGAAGGGTGGCAAGCGCATAGCTTGCACGCAGCCCCGGCGAGTTGCTGCAATGAGCGTGGCGGCGCGTGTTGCGGACGAGGTCGGCACCAAGCTGGGCCACGAGGTGGGGTATGCGATCCGCTTTGAGGACTGCACGTCGGAAAAGACCGAGATCGTCTATATGACCGACGGTCTTTTGTTCCGCGAGTTTATGACTGAGCCTGATCTAAACAGCTACTCGGTGATTATGATTGACGAGAGCCACGAACGCACGCTGCACACGGACATCCTCTTTGCTCTTGTCAAGGACATCATTCGCTTCCGCCCCGATCTGAAACTGCTGATTGCCAGCGCAACCATGGATGCAGAGAAGTTTTCAGAGTATTTCGACGACGCGCCGATTTACAAGATCCCTGGCCGGCCGTATCCTGTCGAGATATACAACACCAAGGCGCCCGAGGCCAACTACCTCCAGGCTTGCGTAACGACGGTGCTTCAGATCCACGTGTCTCAGCCCAAGGGCGACATTCTCGTGTTTCTGACTGGTCAGGACGAGATTGAGCAAGCGCAGGAGAGTTTGCAGCAGGCGATGAAGGCGCTGGGCAGTCGCGTGTCGGAGCTGATCATTTGTCCTATCTATGCCAATCTGCCGTCAGAACTCCAAGCGCGCATCTTTGAACCAACTCCTGAGGGTGCCCGCAAGGTCGTTCTAGCCACCAACATTGCAGAGACCTCGATTACCATCGACGGGGTTGTGTTTGTCATCGACCCTGGGTTTGCCAAGCAGAACTCGTACAACCCGCGCTCAGGAATGGAGTCGCTTCAGGTTGTCCCTTGCTCGCGTGCATCTGCTAACCAACGCGCTGGCCGTGCAGGACGCGTTGGACCGGGCAAGTGCTTCCGCATGTACACGCAGCATGCTTTTCTCAACGAGATGGAAGAGAACACGTCACCCGAGATCTTGCGCACTAACCTGTCTAGTGTTGTTCTGATGCTCAAGTGCATCGGCATCAACAATCTTCTCGAGTTTGATTTTATGGATCCACCCAGCCCAGCCGCACTGCAGCACAGCCTTGAGCATCTGTATGCCCTGGGGGCACTCAACGATCGCGGTGATCTGACAAAGCTTGGACGAAGGATGGCCGAGTTCCCGATGGACCCAATGATGGCCAAGGCACTACTGGCCTCGGAAAGCTACCATTGTTCCGAGGAGATGGCATCAATCTGTGCAATGCTCTCGGTGTCAGCAGCTATATTCTATCGCCCGAAGGAGAAGAAGGAGCAGGCTGACCGCGCCCACCGGAACTTTGTGCGCCCAGGAGGTGACCACATTCTGCTGCTGACCGTCTGGGAGCAATGGGTCGAGACCGGTTATTCGAAGCAATGGTGCCACGAAAATTTTATCCAATACCGGTCTCTCTGCCGTGCCCGCGACCTGCGAGACCAGATCATTGGCCTGATGGAGCGCGTCGAGATTATCCCCGAGTCCAATCCCGATCCCAGCAACACAGACCCGATCCGCAAGGCATTAACCGCTGGTTTTTTCTACAATAGCGCGCGGTTGCAAAAGTCCGGTGACTGCTACTCAACAATTAAGCGCCGTCAGACCGTTCATATTCACCCGAGCAGCTCGCTTCACGAGGACAAACCAAAAGTAGTTGTCTATTACGAACTGGTCCTGACGTCGCGCGAGTTTATGCGCCAGGTCATCGAGATCGATGCCAAGTGGCTCCTCGAAGTGGCTCCCCACTACTACAAGAAGAAAGATGTTGAAGAGGACATCAAGCGCAAGATGCCAAAGATTGCAAACAAGAAATAACTTTGTATTCTCAATCAATATATTATTGAACTGTATTACACAAAAGGTGGCGGCTGGGACTGCGGGCTCAGCCCTTTGATTCGACAGATCTGATCTACCACTGGTTGATAAATCGACTGGCGCAGCTGATGTAGAAACGCAGACCATCTTCATATCTGCTCCTTTTCGACTTGTAAATTTCTAGGCTGTCAATTTTCGACAGGTGAATGCGAAGATACAATGCTTGGCGTGCGGCTTGTCTCGATACCACGGTATGCACACACTGCCGTTCTCCAACCGACCCTGCGTA
>JANBSE010000087.1:0-21732 GCA_027578475.1 Coemansia sp. RSA 2607
GTCCTGGTTGTGGAATAACCACGACGATACCTTATGCATCTCTTCGGTCATGACATTACCTAAAGAAAGATGAGATGAGCCGCCAAGTCCATAGTCGAAAAATGATGGGCGTCGCATCGGCATAATCCCACCGGCGCCTGCCTGGCTCTGTTTGTGTGCGCCAAGCAAGGCCGGGTTCGGCGACATCTGCGAAAGACGGTCCATTGGTCCAGCAATCTCCCCAGTGCCCTCTTCCAGCGAAAGATGCGGTATCGAATCGTCCATGGCGCTCATTATTCCTGCGCCTAATCCCATTCCAATGCCCATGCTCATACCCATCGAGCTAAAATCGGTGCGAGATGAAAAGTTTGCCATTGGTCCTGGAGAAGTAAGATATGGCCCAAGATCAATGCCCTCGGGATCAAAGCTGTCAAGAAAAGAGTTCAAGTACGTCTCTTCGTTGCTATCAAAGAGCGTGTTTAGTGTAGGAATCGGCGCCGGCACCTGATCTATATCTGCTGGTGGGTGTGGTGGCCGATCGTGTAGAGCGTTTCGGCTCGGAAGAGACGGATGCAGCGTATCTATGTTCTGTAAACCAAGCGAATTTGCGTTGCCACTACTGCTCGGGTCAATCTGAAAGTACTGAAGATCCTGACTTTGCCGTGGATGACTGCCTGTAGAAAGAGGCGGTATATTGACCGATCCCAAGTTGGGCGAGAATAGCGGCGCCGGTTCAAGATCAGGCGGTACTGAAGGTGGTCTCTGTGGAAGTGATGCTGGCGGCTGCGGTAAGTTTTCAAAGAAATCGCTGGTCGGAATGAATAGCGACTGATCTATGGCGCAGTAGCAAATAAATATATGCAAAGAACAAAGCAATTAGTAGATATTGTCAGAGTTTGAATGGGAGAGGTCAAGCAATAAGGGCTTTGGGTGGTCGTGGATAACACGTCTCATATAAACTCAAAGAAATGGCAACATCGCCGTAACTCTCGTTTAGGAAACTGTGTATCGTGGACCCGGGTGACTCGTGATCGGTTGAAAGCGAATCAAATACAGAGTCACAAGCGGTTGAAAGCATCAGGGCTGAAAGGAATAACTCTTGCTTTGCGGAGGGGAACTAGGAGAAAAAGGGGGTGGAGGTACTAAAGGAATCATCTTATTTGTGCCTGACATGTGAAAGTGAGGTAATTAACCATCGGAGGTTTCGGAACCACCAAATAAACTGGTTTCCATGCCCCCCTTTTTCGATTTCCTGCGCAAGCAAATGCGGTGGGGCATGCTCTACATCGGAACGCAGAGGCCTCCGACCCAAGCTGGGCTATGCAGCACCCGGCGGAATCAATCATGTGCACCAAAATGCGCCTATGTTCGTGAACACCTACCCGTGTCAAGCGACCCAGCTGGGTTGCTGGACGCACTGTCCTTTTTCATAAACAGGTGCGTCCAATCCATGACTCGACCTGATGGTTGGTACGTTTTTGCGTATATATATATCTCGCTTGTAGAAGATTAAGCGGCTGTTTCGGATGGCAATAGTATCGAGATCGTTAGGCAATCTGTGCGGCTGGTTGTGATGAGTACTAGAAAAATACAAGGGTGAGCTGATGATGAAACAAAACAAGGGAGTCAAACAAATAAGAAAATGTAGGGAGTGAACAGAGCAAGAAACAGTGCACTACTCGATGCCCATCTGTACAATTAAAGTGTGCAGCACGACTGCAAACGCAAGAAACGCGGTATATGTCCCAGCTTTGATTAAATGTCACTTGTTCTGCGTCAATAGAAACAGAGACGCGCGCCCTGTGACCGTCTTCTGTCAAAGCTCAGCGTTGCTCGTCTGAGAGAGACACTGGGGGTGTGGGTGCAATTATACACGCGTGACAAGGCAGGTGTACGCAGTTTTAGCCGACGAAAAGAGTGCAAGCTAGCAACCGCCTTGCTTATCTAGCTGAATTCGAACAAAGACGACAAGCGTAATAGGAATTTGTCAGCAACGCAGCTCCCGTGCTTCTATTGATAAAGCGGTAGTATGGTGTCGTAAGGAGGTTCACCGCAGCGCTGGAAGTTGCAATGGACAAATTAAAGAATAAGATAACCTGCGGCTTAAAGACAAAAAAGGGGGGAGACAAGGTTGAGGCAAGGCGCAGGAATAGAAAAAAAGGCTGGCTGAGTGGGCACTGATCACACCCATTTTGTACGCCCGCAAAGCTCAGTTTGCCACTATCCATTATTTGTACGACGGTAGATGGTAGAGCTCTCTTCTTTCCCTCTTCTGCCATTATCCCCTATAATTCTTGTATTTTATTGTCATCTGACACTCGAATATGCTCTCTATCAGGTTAAAATAACAGGCGTGCTTTGCAAATATGGCTCTGTAGACTTTTCTACTCTATTTTAGCCTGTGCTAGTGGAATACAAGATCAGAGTGACCGTATACTGGCTCACTTTTGTCTGTGAGTCAGTTGGCCGCCAGGTACTTTGCCGTTGTTTCCGAAACGGCTTGCTACTGCTCTCTGGTAGAAAAAGAGTATCCCCGTTCCATTATGTCTTGCGCGACTTTACTGCCATCAAAGCGTAGCACCGACGTTGACCAACAAAAAAACCGTTATCGAGCTCAGCATCTCAGCGCTCGCAAGATATATGGGATGGAATAAAGTTCCACGTGGAGGCGGCCTGGCCAGCGTGCTTCGCGTAAGAAAGGAAAAAAAGGGAAAAAAGGAGGAATAATTTCTTTTCACATTTATTCTTTTTTATTCATACTTTTTTAATTTCGCCCATCAATCAGACACATTTAGCTTCTTCCTGCTCTTCTATACCTCCCGTTTCTTTTGCAGTCTGTCACCCTTCCCGCTATTCAGACGCAAACTTGCAACAAAACACTCATTCCTTTAAATATACTGTCTATTTTCTCTAAAACAAGCAGCAGCAGCCGCACTGTTATACTTAAGAGCACAACAGGCTGAAATTTCTAGCTTGCTTGCCATTGGAATCTGTATTTACGCGTTTTTCTCCAATTTTATATTCTCTTTCTACCTTTACTCCACGCGCTCTAGTCCGGCACGAACGCGTGTGTAAAAATAGCTTGTTGTCAAATTGTCAAGTCAACAAGCGCACGCTCTACGAAGGCACACACGTTCATATTTCGACCTGCTGTCTTTCTCGACTACTAAGCCATATTGTAGCCTGTGTAAAAAGAAGGACCAACTATTGCCCCAATGCTGCCTGCAGCCTCTACAGGCACGCGAGAGGCGAGTGCCGAATTAACACCAGATGAAGACCAGGGTGTAATTCGCTGCATCTGCGATATTGACGACGACGACGGGTTCACTATTCAGTGCGAGAACTGCTTAGTATGGCAACATGCAGTCTGTGTTGGAGTTGAGCAAAGTAATGTACCCGACGAGTATCTATGTGAAAAGTGCAATCCGCGTAAATTGGACGTAAAGGTAAAAAACTAAAAATACGTGCTTTTTTATCTCTCTGTGATCAGAGACGCGCTATTCTTATCATCAGCTGCTTTGCATGCATATATCTACTAACTTTGTCTGCTTCTATACTTGTTGTGGCTGTAGCGTGCTGTTGAATATCAAAAACGTCGGCTAGAATCAGAGTACAAAAACTCCAAGGACTCGCGTCGAAGACCTAGGCAAGTCAGCGCAAAAGCCAGAAGAGCGGAAGATAACAGCGACCGCCGAAAGCGTGCCGCAGACGCAAAGCACCAACGGAGTAAGTCGTCAAAGCCTGGTGGTAGCAGAGACTCGTCCAGCCCAACAGCCACACGTCAGCTAGACACTAAGGGTCGAGATGGTCAGCTCACAATCGACACATCTTACACATCAATCGACCGCAATATTCTGGGAGCAGACGTCCAGGTGTTGTTTCAGAGTGTCTTAAGCCAGCTTGCTGAGCAACGAAATGCCGTCAGTGTTGCGGCCGCCAACACCAGCACAACAGACCCCTCGGTTGTGGTGGAGACTGCTATCTCGCAGCCAGCACCAGAATCTACTGCAGCAAACCCAGCAGCGCCAGTTCAGGCACCCTCGACTCAAACGCTTGATACGCATAAATCAACGTCCATACCATCTACAGCAGCGACAGATGGCAAAACGAACGGATCTTTACTACCAACTATTGTTTCCATGTCCCAAGAAGAGCTTACCAATCCGATTCCGATATACAGAGGTGTAGTTGGAAAGGATAATGGCCAGGTTGGCGTATTTGCTCGCGAGTCAATTGCGCAGAATCGGTATATATGCGAGTATAGGGGACAGGTTGTGCTCAAAGCTGCGTATAAGGAGGATCCAAAAAATTACTACGAGCTACTTCGGACCACCCGACCACACACACACTTTCATCCTGAAATTGATCTTTGTGTCGATGCGCGACGCCAGGGCTCTGAGGCACGCTTTGTCAGACGCAGCTGCAGCTCGAATGTTGCACTCAAAAGCATTCATGTTCCACAAAGCTCGGACTCACTTATTCACTTGGGATTGTTTGCAACACGGGACATAACTCCAGACGAAGAGCTGACAATTCACTGGGAGTGGGAAGATGGTGAACTACCCGCGGTCAGCCGTATGTCTCAAGCGGACGCCGACGACTATCTAGGCCGCCCAGAAGGACGGCGCATGAGTAAGGTGTGGCGGCAGGCCTTTGGCGGCATGTCCTGCGCATGTAGCGATGATAAATGCAAGGTACGCCAATTGTTTGCTATGCTAGGCGTCGAAGAATCTGCTGTTCGCCCAGATATTGGCAGTGGTGGTGGTGCAATCAAGCGCCGTGTCAGCCGGTCGGCTAGACCTGAAAACGTTAATGGTATTGGGGACACTACTGATCAGTCGCCTTCGTCACCACGAGTGCAATCGCCCGACGGCTCACGCTCAGTTAGAGGCTCGCATTCCCGCAAAGCGAGTCTTGTCAGCATTGCCGACGCAGCACCAGACAGCCCGAGCGATCGGACAAGCAACTCGCGGGACGGTCTTTCTGTTGTTACTGGTCGTCGCGTCAGCTATGGTCATTCGTCGCGCAAAGGCAGCACTGATCTAGCATCTGCTCATGCTAACGATGACTTTGAAGACGAAGATGACGACGATGACGAGGGTGATGAGGATGAGGATGAGGAAGGGCTTGTTAGCAGTGGCGAAGTCGATAGTCTGCCAAGTGTAAATAGTAACGGCTCGAGCACTGCTCCAATGGGCCGGCAATCGAGCAGCCATGGCAGTAATGGCATAGGCAGTGTCAGCGGGGACGCTTTGTCGCGCGTACAGCATCAGTCACGCAAGCGCAAGCCCAGTGCTCAGCATAATGGCAAATCGTCTGGAAAAGACAGTTATGGCTTGCCAGGCGGACCTTTAAACAGCCATGATAACATAAAGAAGGCACGCTCGCATTCTGGGTCGCCTGTTTCTCGCAGAGTGTCGCAAGGGCAGATTATACTTCCGCTGAAAAAGCTTTGGATGTGTCAGTACCTAGAGCGCGTCGAGCAATTGAACTCTTTGACCAAGGATGCTGATACGGATAGCGCGTCTTCTAGTGGTGGCATTGTGGAATCGGTTGTCAAAAGCGAGGATGTTCGCATGAAGGAACCTGGCGAAAATGCGGCAACATTGAGCCAAAATTTAGTGGTTCCATCAAAGGACTCTAGCAAAACTGACAGTTCAACGACTCAAGAAAAGCCGGCACAGTCTTCATCAATATCAGAGCATGGACTAGTTAAATCCATGCCGACAGACGCAGACGCACCAACACCAGAGCCGACCGATTCGGTGTCGTTGCTGGATACCAAGCATGAAGAGTTGCCGTCATCCTCTGCTGCTGCTTCTGCTTCTGCTGATCACAACGATGCTTCCAAAAATACCAGTATGCCCTCTGCTCCAAAAAGTATCACCGATGAAGTTTCCATTGTGGAGAAAAGCGAAGCAAAGCCTGAAGAAGCTTCTGCTGAAGTTGAAGCGGCTGGCGACGATAAGGTGGTTGCTCCAGCAAAGAAGCAGCGACTTTCGCTTGAGGACTACAAACGGCGGCGTGTGAACAACGTTGCTACACCTAGCAAAGAGATCGATGCCAAAGAGACTGAGTCGAAGAGCGGAGCCGGCGAAACCGAAACTGAGGCATCTAATACTGGCGACCAGGCACCGACCAACCGAGCAAAGGTATCACTTGAAGAGTATAATAGGCGTCGCAAGGCAAGCGGTAGCTATACAGGCGAGTTAGATAACGGTTCTTCTGTTGGCACCGTTAAAGGGGCATTGCTGGCAGAGCCTGTTTTAGCCAAGGCCATTACTGAGACGGACAAGACTGCATCAGCAGTCAACGGTAGTATTTCGGCACCCTCTCTGTCGCCTATTGCTCCATCTGCCCAGCCCGAAAACTCTGGCAAGCATGCTGGGTCCTTAGTCGGCAGTCTGTCAATCCCATCCCGCCTTGTGCGTTCTCCAGCACAGCCCATTTCGGCGCCTCTACCCATAAAACCGGGAGATGTGTCTGGAAGACGCAGAATTCTTTCGCCGCCACCTCTGCCAGTATCGACATCCGTCGGCGGGCGCACCGACGAGCGCTTAAACGGGACACACAGTTCAACGCTTGGTCGCAGCCATACGCAACAGTTTGGTAGCACTGCTGATCCATACGAACGCATGGACCGCGGACCGCCAATCTATGACAGTTATGACCGGGAACGCGATCGCGATCGCGAGCGTGAACGGGATCGTGACAGAGAACGTGAGCGCGAGTTTAGAGAGCGTGGGCCGCCTGGCCATAGTCTTTACAGACCGCGTGACAGGGAGCGTGATCGCGAGAGAGACGTTAGGGATCGTGACTATACTTCCGGAGGCGGCGCTGCTTCTGCCAGTGGTGGATACCGTGACACAAGCACCGAGCGCGAGAGCGGCGAAATCGGGTTCCGTAGAGACTACGTACGATCACGGTCGAGTGAACGAGGTGGACGCGTTGACCGGATGGCAAGCGATCGAGACCGCGACCGTGAGCGCCGCCACAACAGCACATTCAGTGGATCTTCTGGTGGGCCGTCAGGCGGATACCACGGCTACGGCCATGGTAGTCACAGCGCGTTCGGTCACCATACGAGTCAGCAGGCACCTCCTGCGCGCTCGTCGACTCCACATGGCAGCGACGGCGGGCGTGGCGGACCGCAGCGCGCTGGAAACGACTGGAGGTCTAGCAGTAGCAGCAGCTACGCGCCTCAGCGAATGTCGCCCGCGCCAGCGTCATATGGAAACGGTGGCCGAGCGATGACCATGTCGCCTGACTCTGTGCCTGGACCTGGCAGCGACAGTTACCACCGTAGCAGCGGCACGGGGAGCACCAATCCTCGGCGTGCAGGCGGTCTGGGCTCAACCACCGGCAGCCGCGGCGGCTCGCCTCTGCGAAAGTAGCACTATTTGTCGCTAATTTTTTTTTAGTAATTTGCTAGCCTTTTTGAATCATATACGGATTACTGTCGGTTGATATTCAACTGATCCGGTTTGGGTGCAATCAAAAGACTGACTGATGATTGGCCGCGGCTTGAGGGTGGAAGTGGATCTTGCGGCAAATGCTCGGCCTTGTGCTTGTGAGCAGAATGTTCGATGCGGAAGACTGTGCGCAGCTGGCCAATGGGACGCCTTGTTTTTTCGTAAGCGGACATGTCTGGAGCCGACGGCATGCTTGGCCCCCCTCTCCCCTTTCTTTGGAGAAAATTTTGCCTCCTTTGTGCGATTTGCCGCTTCGGGCGATGGAGGAGACAGAGCAGGGCCGGCTACAAAGAGACTGGGTAAGCTTCGCGGAGATAAACAGCGGATGGCGAGCAGTGATCGGCTGGACTGCGACGCGCGAGTTCTGAAGCAAGTATTTAGCGGTTAGAGTTTGATAGGGCTGGGTCGGAATGGGCTGGCTGCTCTGCTCCGCTCTGGTGTGGTATCTTGTGTTGGGCAGACCTGTGCTTGCTCCGTCCAGTCTGGGCTGATTCACAGAAACATCGGGTTGTTTGGTGATTTGAGTGGATTGCCCAAGACGGAATAACGGTAATAATATTGGTCTGACCTAGGTTTTTGGGGGGAAATTGCCCTCGGCTCCCTCGCCCCCTCAATTTGCCTGCTAGCCAGCCTGGCGCCAAGGAAGAAGCGTTGAAAAGACAAATTTGTTTTCGCCCTCCCCCTTTTTAGGTCGCCTGCCCTTTCTTTGTGTGCAAGCGTACGCGGAAACGGCGACTTTGGCGCTCTGAAAAGCCCAGACTTTAAAATGCGGCCTTTTGCTCTCGCCTTTTGCCCCCTTTCTATTTTCTGGCTTCACTTCACTATTTTAATACTATTTTCTGGAGCCTTATTTTAATAACATCTGGCATTTGCTCCACTAATTTTGTTTTTTGTTACAACCACAACTAATATACCGCACTTCACTTTTTTTACTCGTTTATAATACACTACAATTTTTCTGACCACTCTACTAGAGCACCAGCCAATTCACACGCTTAATTTCTTTTTTCAGTTTCTTTATTTATCTGACTGAAGGCGTGGATTCCGCATACCTGCTTATTTAAAACCGCAATGAAACGGAGATTCTCTTTTGTATTCAGACAGCTCAAGCGCAAAATTGTGGTTGGCATTGCTGGCGACTCCAACCCTCAGCGCCAGGCCATCGTCAGCCTGCTTCTGCTGGCGCTAACTGAGCTAGCGCTGCTGACGCTGACGTTCTGCACCAACTTTTTGTCCGCATATATCCACAATACGTTGGAGGTGTTCCACGACTTCCGCCTGCGCGCACTGAGCAACGCGCAGAGCATTGTCTCTTTTGAGCGCGCGACGGGGCTGTTCTTTGAGCAGCCGCTGCAGCGGTGGCATGACACCAGCTTTGGCGGGTGGCGATTCTGGAACACGTACTATGCGGGTGTGCATCCTGTTGTGACGGTGCTGTTCCTCGTGTTCATCCTCGTGCGCATGTTTGCGTGGAAGCTGACTCGTGTGAACTGGAAGCGCATGAACGAGGGTGCCGCTCCGCTCTCGTCGCCGTCTCCGTCGCTGTCGCCCATTGCGGCTCCTGCAGACTACATTCCGCTGGCTGCATCCGACTCTCCCTACTATGCACCCGAGGGCACCAGTGCTGTTGCAGGACGCAGCTCGTTTGGCGAGCTGACTCCCGCACAGCAGTACCGCTTCCTGCGTGCCGTGTGGGTGCTTAGCGCCTGGCTTGCCTTCTTTGGCTTCCTGTTTGTGCCCACCATGCCGCCGCGCCTGCTGCCAGTGTGCGACTTCCTCAACGCACTGGGTGCCAATGTTGGCGCATGCCTGACCACCGAGTTTTCGTTCATCGACACCATCGGCGCACATGGCTCACTTCTGTGGGACTGGAACGACGAGTCGGTCAAGACTCTGAACAACCCTTATGCCGCTTTCCCGTCCCAGCACACCATCTTTGCCGCATGGTGCGCCATTGCCTGGATTAAGCTTATCGGCCCTGCATCGCCGTCCCTGCGTCCGACCTCGTCGCGCTTCTGGTTGCGCGGTCTGCTTCGCTGGGTCATCGTACTATACCCCATGGTTACCATTTACTGCATTATCATCACTGCTAATCACTATGTGTCGGACGCCCTGGGCGGCCTCGTGGTGCTGGCCATCTCGTACGGTGTCGTCCACTTGTACTACGCCTTCCGGAGTCACCACTTTTTCTTTAGCAAGCGTGTTCTCTCGCCGTCCATTCTGCCCTACTAGATACCCGCCTCTCTAATTATGTTTGGTGCGGTATCAAGTGGCGTGTACACGTGCAAGCACACTAGGTCACACTCTCGTCCTTATTCCAAACACCCTTTCACTCCCTGTTATACTCTGTCTCTTCGTGACATATCCTAATCTTCCCCTTCTTTAATTGGCGCACTACGTAATTTTGTATGGCGCCATGTACGATAAATTTATACTACACCTTTTAATTTGTTAAACAATGGTTCTATTGACTTTTGAAAGCTTGTTTGCGCCACATAAGGATTTGAGCGGTGTCAGTAGCACGGTGTCATTGTGCGCTCAGACACATTCATTCTACATTATCAATCTTCGTCGCTCTCGTCGTCGTCATCCTCGCCAATGTACTGCCGGTTCGGGTTTCCACCACCTAACAGATCGTCCATGTCAGAATCTTCGGCATCGCTGTTGCTATCACTATCACCGTTGATGCTGCGGCTATCGTCCCTGTCGACAGCCGTCTGGTTGCTATCGGTGCCTATAACATCATCCCACATGCTCTCGTACTCTGACGGCCACTGACCAGTCTGCTTCAAGTGCTTTACCTGTCCAGCCATTAGAACCATGGCCACTTCGCCGCCAATCTTTTCGGTAAACTGTTCTGATAGATCCGCCAGCACGTAACTGCCGCGCTTGACCCAGACGACATTGCGGAACTTTGGCGGCATCTGCACAAGGGTTGTAAACCAGGCCCTGTTCTTGCCCTTATCGCCATCAGCATTGCTGCTTTCGAGTCGCTGGCAAATCTCGGGTGTCACCAGGCTACGGGCTACGACGACTTCGTGCAGATTTTGCCCGCGAGGACCTAGGGCACGGACTACAGGGCATTGCTTTGTTGGCTCGGGTAAGGCCTCAAGGGCCTCTTGTTCGGTGTACTTTCCACGGCCCATCACTAGGTTCTGTGCAGTGTAAGATGTAAAGATGTAGAGAAGCCTTTTTTTATACACTCCTCAGGTCAAACCATACTTTTCGATCACTGGCTACCAGCCACAGTACAGCGCTGTGACTGAGTGAATATGGGAAGTGAACAATATATTTGCTTGGTGTACACTCCTCCTCCTTTGCTTTTTTGACTCTATTATTCAATGCTTAACAGCTCAGTTATCCACTTTACTGAATCAACACTGTTTATCTTTACCAACTAGACCGTCGTCCGTTATCAGACTATGACCCAGAAAAAGCATAATCAGGCCGAAAGGCGTACGCTGTGGGCGATATACAAGGGGATCGAGCCGCGGCACCGCATTCTGCTCGGCATGGGGTTCATGGGATTCAGCATGCTTGGACTGTGGGTCAGCGACCGACTCGAGGAGGCGTATCCGCCGACAGCAGACAACCGGGTCACCCGGGTAAGCCATTCCGACACAGCTTACGTGGAGCGTAGCAAGTAAAAACCCATTGATGGGCTTGATCCAGGTTGTGATCGCATCTAAAACAATTGATCATCGTCCAGAATCAAGGCTCAGCATCGAATACTGTCGAACTTTATTGTTTGTTTTGAGTGTTGTCTACTCTCGGCTTAAATCTTTTTTTTCACACATTTATTAAAAAGTAAACTCTAAGCACAATGGCCGGACGTGGACCACAAGTACCAATGATGCAGCCGCAGGTGATTGTCCTCAAGGAGGGCACCGACACATCGCAGGGTGTACCCCAGCTGCTGTCAAACATTGCCGCCTGTCTGGCGGTGTGCGACACAATCCGCACGACGCTGGGCCCGCGCGGAATGGACAAGCTGATTGTAGATGGTCAGGGCCAAGTCACGATTTCGAATGACGGAGCAACAATCATGAAACTTCTTGACGTGGTGCAGCCGGCAGCACGCACGCTGGTGGATATTGCGCGTGCGCAGGATGCCGAGGTCGGTGATGGCACAACAAGCGTGGTTCTCCTGGCCGGTGAGTTGCTGAAGGAGGTGCGTGAGTTTGTCGAGGAGGGCGTCAGCTCGCAGGCGATCATCCGCGGCGTGCGGCGGGCAGCCGAGCTGGCAATTGCGCGCATCAAGGAGCTGGCAGTCACTGTTGATCGCGCAGACGCCGCTGAGGCTCGCTCGCTTCTTGAGAAGTGTGCGGCCACCAGCATGAGCTCAAAGCTGATTGGGTCTCAGAAGGAGTTCTTCACGCGCATGGCCGTCGACGCCGTGCTGCGGCTCGATCAAGAACAGCTCGACGAGGGCATGATTGGCATCAAGAAGGTGCCTGGCGGAGCTATGCAGGACTCGCTCCTAGTCGACGGTGTGGCGTTCAAAAAGTCGTTCTCGTATGCCGGCTTCGAGCAGCAGCCAAAGTCGTTTGACGCGCCGCGCATTGCTTGTCTCAACGTCGAGCTTGAGCTCAAGGCTGAGAAGGACAACGCTGAAGTGCGCGTTGACCGCGTGGCCGACTACCAGGCAATTGTTGACGCCGAGTGGCGCATCATCTTTGACAAGCTGGATGCCATTCTGGCTACTGGTGCCAACGTTGTGCTGTCGCGCCTGCCGATCGGCGATCTGGCCACGCAGTACTTTGCCGACCGCAACGTGTTCTGCGCAGGGCGTGTACAGAAGGACGATCTGGACCGTGTGTGTGAGGCAACCGGGTGTCGTGTGCAGAGTACGACTACCGACCTGACTGCCGCGCATCTGGGTACGTGCGAGCGCTTTGAGGAGCGTCAGATTGGCGGCCAACGGTTCAACCTGTTCCGCGGCTGTCCCGAGGCCAAGACATGCACCATTGTGCTGCGTGGTGGCGCTGAGCAGTTTATTGACGAGGTTGAACGCAGTCTGCACGATTCGATCATGGTCGTGCGCCGTGCTGTCAAGAGCCACTCTGTTGTTGCTGGTGGCGGTGCCATCGAGATGGAGCTCTCGCGGTATCTACGTGAGGCTGCGCGCCGCATAGAGGGCAAGCAGCAGCTGATTATCACTGCCGTTGCCAAGGCACTGGAGGTTGTGCCGCGTCAGCTGTGCGAGAACGCTGGCTTTGATACAACTGACTTTATCACGCAGCTGCGCGCCCGTCACGCCCAGGACCCGGACCGCTTCCGCTGGTACGGCGTTGACATCGAGGAGGAAGCAGTTGCAGATCTGTTTGCAAAGTTTGTCTGGGAGCCTGCGCTGGTCAAGATTAACGCCATTGCCAGCGCCGCCGAGGCAGCGTGCCTGGTACTTAGCGTCGATGAGACTGTGTCGAGCCAAAAGTCGCAAGACCCAATGCCTGCTGGTCGCCCGATGCCTGGCCGTTAAAAAAAATTGCGGACAAATATTTCAATATAATTGGAATATGGAGATGTCGTATTGATACAGTGAAACAACGTACATTCACTCCGCTTAAATCGACAATATTTTTAGAAACTGAATTCTTGCTCACCTTTAGCTTGAAAGATGAAAAGGTAGAATCATCCTACCAAATTAACATGTGTTAGTCGACATATGCGGTTTATTGACTGCAAGACGTAATATGTCGCGAGGCTCTACGTTCATATTTTCATACATCTGACCTACTCAAGTGAATTCATGAGTCTCTACTTGACCAAATAGGAAACAAGATCGTCCCTGTTCTGTACGATATTCGATCAACTTACATTTCAAGATGCTTACCCAGTCTTACCCACTGCCAACAAAAAAGGCATGGTTATTGCAGAACATGAATAAACATGACGCGTATTCTAAGCGTCAACAATACCCGCTAGAGAATAGAAAAGTTTATTATAAGCTTCACGGTTTTTCCTAATTCATACTACTGTCTGCGCTGCTCTTCTCGGCCGAGATTGCCGCGACTTCGCGCCATGTTCCGTTCACAGACATTTTCCACATGCGCGCCACGCCGTCGTCGCTGCTTGACACCAGCAGTGTGCCCGTGCTGTTCCAGCGCACGCGCCGCATCGGCACCTGAGGATCAACGAGGAGATCTGCAACAAGCTCTGACCGCGGCACACCCGACTTGCCATCAGCAGCAGTGCTGCCGCCATCACGGGCCTGTGCGTGCGACCGCCGTCCGCCGCTACCACGCGGCCGTCCAAGCTCATCACCTGATTCGGATGTGCTTCCGTCGCTATCGTCGTCGCTGTCGCTATCAGAATTACCATCATCGCTGTCTTCGTCATCCTCGCTACCGTCGTGGAAGTCGTCATCTTCAAAGTCATCATCATCGTCGTTGCGCTTGGATTTACGTCTGCGCCCGTTATCGGCTTCCTGCTCGTCGCCATCCTCACCCTCGTATACAAACAGTGAGTCAAGCTGACTTGCTCTGGCCGCCATCACTGGGTCGGACCAGAACTTGTATATGCGGACGTGTCCGTCTGAGCACGCCGTAGCAATCAGGTGATACGACCGACCCATTGAAGGCGCCCAGTCAATGTCAAGCACAAAGCCCTCGTAGCTGTCTAGCTCGTGCAGCTCCGAGTACTGCATCGTGTCCAACTGAAACACTTTGACGTGGTTTCCCTTGCTACCGCCAATTGCAATCATGTGTGGCGACGCAAAACGCGACTTGCACCACGACAGACACAGCGGGCCATCCGAGTCGCTAGCTCCGCCAGGTATAAAGTCAATCTGACCGCTGACCGTCCAGTTTGACAGAGTTATCGGTTCGACTGGAGAGTAGAATCTAACCTTGCCATCCGAGCTCGCTGCTGCAAGCGAGAGATTCCGGTACTCGGGTGCAAATGCAATACTGTGCACGGCACATGAGCTGTCGTTGAGCGTCGACACCGACTTCCACCGCATAGTGCTGTTTTTGAGGTTTGACTCTTGCTCCATCCATATCCTGACGCTACGATCAAGCGAGCATGACGCCAGCACCTGACCAAACTCGGGGTGTGCCCAACTCAGTCTGACCACCGAGCTGTCATGCCCAAGCATCGATTCATTCAGAATCCAGAGTCCCGTTTGCCTGTTCCAATCCCAAATCTTTATGCACCGGTCCGACCCGCATGTGGCAAGACGCGTGCCGTAAAAGTTGTAAGCGATATCGTGTATAAAGTCGTCGTGGTTGACGGGGATTGAGATTTCTTGCTCCATTTTTCAATAATAAATAGCAGACAGAATAGTTGTTTTTTTTAACGAAGCAAGCGTCAAGACAATATTTAAACAACCATCAGTGATGATCGAGATCAGGTGATCTCTAGATGTATGAACATTTCAATTTTGAAGATCTCAGTTTACATATTTGCTACGCGCGATTACGTGAATAGTTCCGAGGTATAAGTAATCAACGACGACTACTTATAAAGTGCTCAAAAGGAAAGCTCAAACGAATGAACCTTAACCTTTTAATATTACCCAAAGCTATTATGTTAGCTATACTTTTAAAGATATTCCGTTACTCAAGCCAACGCTTACGCTCACCACGTTTTCTATAGATACTTGCAACAGTTACAAGGCAATTCAAACTAGTATTAAAAATTAAATTTCAAAAGGATTAGCAATAGATATGGCTGTGTTTAGGCATATAAACCTGCATAGATAAAGATGTGTGGCAACAAAGTGCTTTGTTAATCAAGGCAATATAATGTCGCCATACATCTTCTTCAAGGTGGAGAGAGATAGATGCTATATATAGTGACACTACGAATCTCTCCACAGCCAGTGCGCCCCGCAGATGCGGCGTGTTTACAAGTCACATCTGACTCGGAAGAACTTCTAGAGAGTGTGTGTATATATGCAATGTGTGTTAGGAAAGCGATAGCGTGATATTAGGTACACCCAGCTGCTCCTAGTAGTGGATTGGCGGCGGGTCTGGAGGATGCTTGACTGGATAGTCTCGGGACGGAACATATTCGGAGGGTGCTTGTGATGACACTGGTGGATGCATGGGAATGTTAGTTGTAATACGACAGGTGTTGCTGCTGTACAGATTAAAGGAAATACAAGCTATCTACAGTCTTTTCCTGCTGCAGTCTGGGTACAATGGTGAGAAATATAAAGTAAGAAACTGTTAAACTACAAGAATACAAGTTAGATGAGTGAGAGGTAAAAATGAAATGGAAGGCAATGAAAGACAAGATTATTTTGCTTCGGAGCAAGATGCCATTTTATACCAGTTGAAGCCTGAAAATGATACTGGGAATGATGAGGCAGGCAAGCAGCATATGAATGGTTGCTGTGAAACCGTTGCGCCTTCAAAAATGCTTTTTTTTTGCGGAGTAAAACAGAAAACATTGCCGACATTACTTTCAGCAAAGCCAAAAACGCAGTGCTGCGCTGTAGTGCTGTCAACAATTCCTATTTGCATAATAACCGCTATAACGAAAGAAGGCGGAGCACGGGTGTGAAGTGGCCAGACATACAATTGATTTGCTGTTGCAGATGAAACATCTTCCGGTTCAGGGCCGACTTATTTTCTCTCTCATTTGCTCGCTCGCTCACTCGCTCTATCAATCTCTGTCAGCCTAAACATCCCCCTTTAGCCAAGGATAGGCAGTCAACAACGGATAATAACATGGTACTGGGCAAGCTTGCTGCTGTCGCTGCTGTTGCTGCGCAGGATGCGCTCGGCCTCTCCGCAAGCAGGGGCGTCCGGCTTGCATTGCATCGTGCATTGAAATTATCACGCTTTATATCAGCTTGCCCCCTCTTCTCCCCACCTCCCTTTCTTTCCTTCCTTGGCTTCGGCTGCTGACTGGCTGGGCGCCAAGCACGTTAGTTGTTCGCCTCATTTTCTTTCTCGGCTAAACGAGGTGCTTTTTCCCGCTATGGAAAAGAGTAAAGCAAGTCGTTCGGGTACCGTGGAAGGTTACAAAAGATCTACGGTTACTGCTCTCAAATGTCAGCACTGTCAGCGTTGTCCGAGAGTCACGCCCTTGTTGTGGTCACCCGCACACGCAAACACGCACTCCTCTACCACCCCTCTTTCTCATTTTGCTATCTCCTGCATCTCTCGTCATATGTCCAGGTGTTCAGATTGAAGCAAGTATCCGTCCATGCATGTCTGGCATCAGCGCATCCCACTTTGCCTTGGCCTCAGTAGTTCCATTCTGAGGGTCCTGTCCGCCAAAGCATGTGCACAGTGATCACGCATTTCCTCACGCCGATGAGGTAAAAAAGCAACAGCAGCCCTAACCCTGGTTTGGACCGGGAAACAAAAAAGTGAGGAACAGCGTCTGTCACCAATTTGTCGCGTAGGTGCGAGCCATGCTGTATGGCGTAGTTGGAAAAAGCTGGCGTCCAGATATTGTGTCTCCTTCTTTCCCTCCTCTCTCTTCGTTTCTTTCTTTCTGTTCACGCCCGAAAAACTAAATTAAATCTTTATTTACTGTTTTACTTCAGCGCTCAGTGCATATCCTAGTCTCAAGGTAGAAAAGTATGTTGTATAAACCCAAGCACACTGACAGATCTCACATTTGCCGCCAGTAACATATTGTCCTGGTCCTGGATGGATCCAGTTTGCTCTAGCCATTCATATTTTATTGGCATATATCTGTATGCGTGTCTGCTCTTTCTCCTCAGTTTCTCTTTCCTCACTTCTCTATAAAAAGCCATTTCTGTTGAAAGCAAGACTATGGCCAGATTCAGACAACGTTTACTGAATTCCTCTTTGCTTAAGTTATTTGTCTATTACGCACTTCCGCTTATCGCAGCCTTCTGCATTGCTCGCTCTGTAGGACCGCGTTTGTATTCGTCATCTAGCAAAGACATGTGCACATCAGCAACCCACGGCACCAGCGAAGAGCGCGAGCTCCTTCCGACCAACGTGTCCCCCATCCATTACACGCTGCTTCTTGCACCAGATCTCGATTCTCTCACCTATACTGGTGAAGTTTCCATCAAGTAAGTATAGAGCCAGCAACTAACATATTGCTGCTGCGTGTTAGCAGAAAGGTGCTACAACAAGCCGCACATGTCACCATGACCTAGTCAATCAATCGCGCTAATGCTGCCAAGGCAAAACAATCGTCGATCTGGCGTATTTTATGTGGTAGAGTGCGTATCAACGAGGCCACCAGCGACATTGTTCTGCACTCGAACGAACTTGACATCAAGAGCGCATCCATCGTCAGCACCGCATTCCAGTCTGATGAGCCCGTTGCTGCAACCAGCATCACCCTCAAGAAGGAAGATGAAACGGTGAATCTTGCTTTTGCCCATACCCTGTCCAGCGGCGACGAAGCTACGCTGAACATTAAGTTTAGTGGTGTTCTCAACGATCTGATGGTTGGATTCTACCGCTCAAAGTACACTGATGCCGAGGGCAACTCGAAGAACATGGCCACCACCCAGTTCGAGCCCACCGACGCTCGCCGTGCCTTCCCTTGCTGGGACGAACCCATGCAGAAGGCAACGTTTGACGTTACCCTGCGTGTAAAAGAGGACCTGACTGCCCTCTCCAACATGGATGTTGCCAAAACCACTACTGCTAGCGACGGGCTAAAGGATGTTGTTTTTAACACGACTCCAATCATGTCGACTTATCTGCTGGCATTTATTGTAGGCGAACTTGACTACATTGAGGGCACTACCAGTGGCAAACACAATGGCCGCCCAATCCCCTGCCGCGTGTACACCGCTCCCGGAAACAGCGAGAAGGGCCGGTTTGCGCTTAATGTGGCTGTCCAGGTTCTCGAGTACTTCGCTGACGTCTTTGGAATCGAGTACCCTCTTCCAAAGCTGGATCAGATTGCCATCAACGACTTTGAATCAGGTGCTATGGAGAACTGGGGTCTAATCACTTACCGCGAAGTTGCTCTGCTTGTCGACGAGGCAAACTCGAGCTCTCGCTCAAAGCAGTATGTTGCCGAGGTTGTCAGCCACGAGCTTGCACACCAGTGGTTTGGCAATCTGGTCACGATGGAGTGGTGGAGCGAGCTGTGGCTTAATGAGGGCTTTGCAACCTGGGTAGGGACCCTGGCTGTCGATCACATTTTCCCTGAGTACCACATATGGACGCAATTTCTGGTTGACGACCTCCAGCGCGCACTGTCGCTCGATGCTTTGCGCTCATCACATCCGATACAGGTGCCTGTTCGCCGCTCGGCAGACATTAGTCAAATCTTTGATGCTATTTCGTATTCAAAGGGCGCCAGCGCAATTCGCATGCTCAGCTCTTACATTGGTCTCGACAGCTTCTTTAAGGGCATTCGCGCGTACCTTCAGAAGCACAAGTACGCTAATGCGTCCACTGACGATCTCTGGAATGCGCTAAGCGAGGCATCTGGCGTCAATGTGACACAGTTTATGGCTCTATGGACGCGTAAGATTGGGTATCCAATCATTACCGTATCTGAGCTCGAAGGAGGCTCGCAAATCAAGGTCCACCAGAGCAGGTATCTTTCGTCTGGTAACGTGACCGACGCTGAAGACCAGACCGAATGGTGGGTTCCTCTAGGCATTGACACCGCAGAGTCCAATGGCCAGCGTCCCATTGATGTGCTGACAACTCGCGAGGCTGTTTTCGACGTACCAGTGTCGAACTCAAAATGGTACAAGCTTAACAAGGGTACTGTCGGTATCTACCGCATAAAGTATCCGGCTAGCGCAGTGGCCAAGCTTGCTCAAGGTATTGCCGATGGCGAGCTAGGTATCAATGACCGCATTGGCGTTATTACCGATGCTGCATCGCTCGCTACCAGCGGACACAGCAATACGTCGGATTATCTGACCCTGCTTCGTGCATACGGCAACGAGACCGAGTTTGTAGTGTGGCAGGACATTGCACTACGTATTGACGCCCTGAAGGCAGTCTGGGCCAACGAGACTGACGAGATCAAGTCAAAGATCCATGCTCTGTCGCGCTCGCTTTTCTCGCCGCTAGTCCAGCGTCTTGGCTGGGAGGCGAGTGCCGATGGCAGCGAGGATAGCTTGACCAGTCGACTGCGAGCCCTGGCAATTCGTGCCGCTGGCTTTGACGGCGACACCGAAGTTATTGCTGAGGCCCGACGCCGCTTTGCGGAGTTCTTTAATGGCAACAAGAGCGTATTCAACACCGATACGCTGCGTGCTGCGTTTGGTGTCACCATCTACAATGGTGGCCGTGCCGAGTTTGACAAGGTTAAGGGCTATTTCCTGGACCAGACCAATCCGGTTGACCAGAGACTGTCAGCTCTTACCAGCCTCGGCTTTGCAACCGATCCGGATCTTATCAAAGAACTGCTTGAGTTTGCGTTGAGCGAGTATGTGCGCAATCAAGATGTCCACCAGGCTATTTCGGCTATCCCGACCACTGGTCCTGGGCGCGATATCCTGTGGGAGTGGTACAAGAACAACTACACTCTGCTTGTCGGGCGCTACCGTGCCTCAATGAGCTACATGGGTGCGCTGGTGCGCATTTCCACTGGTGGCTTTATTGGCTATGACAAGGCAGATGAGGTTGAAAAATTCCTTTCCGAAAGAGATACGGCCAAGTTCCAGCGCGTCGTCGATCAGTCCCTCGAGAAGATTAGATCGAATACTGCTTGGTTCAACAAGGATCGCGAGGACGTCAAGGTCTGGCTTACCAATAATGGCTTCTAGAGTAAGCAAGCAGCAGCATTGGGGTTTTCACCTAACAATTCAACATTTTTTCTCTTACGTTTTTAAGTCTAAGCAATATCCAGTACATAATACTGGCAATATCAATAGCAACTTATTAAGAATTTATTTGAGCTAAATGGCAGAAAGTACAAACAGAAATAGGAGTCTACGGGCTTGTTACCACGCATTATCGCAATAATGTGCAACATAGCACGTAGACAAGCGACGAAGCAGAATAGAGATGGAGATGGACAAAAGCACGCGTTGTTTAGCAACATACTCTGTCCGACTCGTATTTTGTGGTATTTGAAGGAGCAGGCTTACTTTTCACAACAACGACCTTGCGTCACCGTTCAGTGCACTCGAATCCCTTTGACTCTTAGACGGCTCTGCTTCGGTCTTTGTAGCCTGCTTGGACTTGCTCTTACCCTTAGATTTCGAGCTTGACTGGAACGCGTCGCTGGTTCCAGGCGGCAGCTCGCCTTTCCTCTCCATCTCTGCAATCTCAGAAGCAGTCAGGAATCTGCCTCCAGGACCGCGCGGACGGCGCATCGCGTGTTTGTGGCGGGACTCGTGAAGATACGGTTTGCGCTTTACGTTCATCTTGTGTTCGGCAGCCATACGTGCACGCGCGTCTCGCCTTTTAAGGATGCGGTGGTACTGCTTGGCGTTAACGTACATTGGTTCTTCGTCCCGCGGTGCATTGCTTGCGCTCATTGCAGCCACGGCTGCTGCTGTTGGATCGAATGCAGCTACACCATTGCTGTTTCCGACCGACATATCTGATGACCCTACTGAAAGACGGGCAGCCGCGTTGCTACTAGGCGTGTGTGCGCCGTCTTCAGATATTTCATCAAGCATACTCCCCGCTGGCACACTAGCCACAGCCGCCGCCGCAGCTGCAGCAACGGCAGCTGCAGAGCTTGGATCGCCAAAGTTGCCTAGCATCAGCGGTGCAGTGGATCCTACCATTGAAACTGCAGCAGCTGCTGCTGCAGGCAATGCAGCGCTGCCCTCGTCCTGAGATATAATTAAGCTATGACCAGCTAGCTCTGAGCTGTACTGCTGTGTATAGTCCATAGGGTTGGACGAAGGGTCGGCGACAGGCAGCGCGTAGTTGTGAAAATCGTGGAACGGCGGGTTCATTATGTGCTGCTGTATGAAATACTACACGGGAAAAATGGAGACTGACAAAATAAATAAGGTGACTGAAACAAAGGTTGAAAGAAAAAAATAGAGAGCTAAGAGTAAAGTCAAAATTAGCAAGGTTGCTCGCTGTTGATTTTGCATGATGACCGTCGTGCCGGGCATGTGGGAACCCAGGAGGAGAAAACACAGTCTTTTTTTACTTTAACCAAGCAGGCAGATCAACCCTGACCACCAGGATTTTCTATGTTGCATCTGCTATGAGTATAACGAGTATAGCATCGATGCGTGAGATTGTGAGTGGGAGAAATAAACAAGTTGATGGGGCAAGGAACACTACGCGTCAAGTCTGAGCGGGTATATCACAGACGGTATTCGGATCTATATACCACGATTATAGACCCTGCCTGAACCGGATTCAGTGCGAGTCTATGCGCAAGGGATAGAAAAAGA